>RJWT010037370.1:0-13072 GCA_004365215.1 Cuniculus paca | reverse complement strand
TTTAGATTTTTTTCAGAAATTTAAATGCATGTTATCTCAGACAGAAATTGCACATAGAGTGCCAAAGTATGAATAAAATAAATGCATCTAAACACATCAGAGCATCAAACATAATGATAGTAATAATTACTTCTGAAATATTTGCTAGTGAAGAAATTTTATCTACAAAAAAATGGACATCGAGCTGACGGCCGATTTCTCAGTGGTGACAATGAAGGTTGAGTGTAATTAACAGTCAACCTAGAATTCACAATTGTTGGATCTTTTCATGACAAGATCTAGATACATCAGATATGCAAAACTGAAGGACTTAGGTACCTAAAAATCTCACTGGAGTGACGATTAGAGAAAGTACTTCAACAAGAAGAGAAAAAATCCAAAGAGAAAAAGACAAGAAACAAAAGTAGTTGAAACAGAATAAAATGCTGTAGCATTCTAATGTAGCAGCCATTGATATTAAAGAATTTTGTGTTAATAAATTAGAAATAAAATTCCAGACATGGAAAGTGAAGTGGATGAGTGCTCATATAGCAGTTGCTATGCTCCATGTCTTTCTCTGGAAAAGAGTAGAGATATTGAATATCACCAAACTAGTTAGAAACATAAAACTACATATTTCAAATTCAATCAAAGGAAAACATTATAAATTAACAGAATTTAAGAAGAAGGAGCAAACTTGTTTAACAGTAACAAAAATATAAAAGTAGAAATTAGTTGGAGAGTCTCAGTAATCAATAAAAGATGTAGCAGATACAGTTCATGTATTAAAAGATAGAAATTATCAAAGTATTATACAGTTTTTTAGAATGAAAGTGTGAAGAAAAAAGATAAAACCAGTGAAAAATTGAAAACAGAAACACAAAATACATGTTGGACAAATGGAAATCAATAACTACTATTTGGGATCAAGTTTGTCAAAATAGTCTTTTTTAAAATGTAGCATACATAGTAGCAGGAAGTAATTTATGAAAATTTAAAGAAAAAACAGTCAATATTTTATAAAAATTCTTTTGGAGAGTAAAACAATGTGAAATAGTTCTCCAACACATTGTATGAAACTTCCACAAATTTGATAGAAACAATCTAGAAAATAAAAATTATAGGTAAGTTTGAGTTTCCTCCTGTTATCTTTAGTTAGTGGATAATCTAATCAATACCAATATTTTTCCCTATTAATTCCTTTTTTGTTTAATTTTATTTTGAAGAGAATAAAACAAATACAAAATAAAACAGAACATTCAATCAAAACAAAACAAAGAATGTGATACAAGACTTCAAAACAAAATAAAAATAGACCAACAATGGTTATCATGTTGCCCCTTGATATCTTCAAAATAACTTCCCATACCATCAGGTATAATAAAATCAAACACAACAGAACAGAATAAAACCAATCAAAACAAAACAATGAAAGCAATACAGGACTTCAAAACAAGGCAGTTGAAATACCACAGTGGCTACCATCATGCATCTTGTTATCTTCAAAGTAGCTGTTTATATCATCAGACATAATAAAAACAAACAAAACAAAATAGAATAGTCAATCAAAAGAAAACAATGAACATAATTCAAGACTTCAAAACAAGATGAAAGGAAATCAGTAATGGCTACCATAATGCCTCTTGTTATCTTCAAAACAACTGCCCATACCCTCAGGTATAATACAATCAAATAAAGCAGAATAGAATAAAACCAATCAAAAGAAAACAATGAAAGCAATACAGGACTTCAAACAAGACTGTAGGAATACAACAGAGGCTACCATGATGCATCTTATCTTCAAAGTAGCTGCTTACACTATCACACGTAACAAAATCAAACAAAGCAAAATAGAATAAAATCAATCAAAAGAAAACAAGGAAAGCAATAAAGGCTTTGGAACAAGATAACAGGAAATCAATAATGGCTGCTATACCCTCTATTAATTCCTGAAGAAACATCTAGGCCACCGTAAATGATTTGAAGGACCTCTATGGACTTTATATTTTTACCTACATCTATTTCCTCACCAGAATATTGTGTCAATCAACTCTACCTTTGCTAGTATTATTGTTTCCATTAGATTATCTACTCTGAGAAGTAGAGTAGGTAACTGTAACTATCTTTGAAATTTAAGAGCTTCTTGGAAAGTTCTTGTGCTTATAACAGTGTCAAAGTTGAAGAAGATGATCAATGCTTCTTAAATTCTGTAGTATTAGAAGCTTCTAGAATTCAATGGCAGGAAAATTGTAGAGGCTTCAATTTTATATATTGATAATTTTATTGCCATATTTTGGTACCTTTTTATCTTTATTTTCAATGTTCTGGAAGAAGATAATATTTTGTAAAAACTCAGCTCCATCAATGATTTATAGTTTCACTTTCTAGTTTTTTTTTTTTTTTTTTTCCTTCGGAACCAGGGATTGAACTCATGACCTTGCACTTGCTAGGCAGGTGCTTAGGCCAAAGAACTAAATCCCTGGCCCTCACTTTATACTTTTTTAAACACAGCTGGGGTTAGTGGAAAGGCTGATGTTCTAATTTCCACCCTTGCCTTCCTCAAACTGCAAAGGTATATTTAGCTCAAACATAAGCATAACAAATATTTTCAGTATGGATTAATATATAGACAACAGGTTTTCTGAGTTCTAAAATTAAAAATTGCTTCACTTGCAAATAATTACAATATAAATGAGTGAGTAACGAACTATTTACAAGTAATTCATCTGAAACAACCACTAAAACTACATGTGACATACTGGTAATTGTAATACTGTATCATCAGAAATATATTGGCAGCATAGGAAAATATTCTTTTGAATTTGGAAATGCTAAATCCTTTTTAAAGATCCTTATAAATTCAACTTTATGTTTCTCTAAATAAAGATACACTTTAGTATCCTATAAATTTTCCATTAAAAATGTCAGTTATGAAAATTAATATTGTATTATATCAATAATAAAAGTGGCATAAGAATATAAACATTAGAACAAATACTTATTTCACATCTTCAGAAATGTTTAGAAAAAGATAGACCTTGTATGTAGACAGAACAGTATTCCTTCCTGGATGACCATATCCAAGTTTCTTAACCTCTCTGGTCCTCGGTTAATTCATCTGTTACAACAGCCAATGTTATCTAACTTGTATGGTTGTGAGGGGGAGATTTACATAAAGCTTATAATTTTCTGACATAAGGTAATAAGCTAGAAACACAAACTATTTTTATTAATAATAATCATAGGAACTAAATAATGCTGGTAAGTAAATGGAACATAAATGCAACCTTAAAACTCAAAAAACTTAGTGGTCTACAGCAAGAGAAAATAAGAATGAAATGTAAAGTGAACTTAAAAACAAAACTAGATCTTAATTTGTGTCTCTATTTTAAAATCAGCACATACATTTATAACAGAAAATAAAAGATGTAGTAAGAGTAAAAATGAAGAGTACAATGCTCATCATTAGATCAAATGAATTGGTAAGTGTCATTTAAGAACACTATTTTCTTAGTCAGATTTGTACTCAATCAATGGAACTGGATCAGCGAGACTGTAAACTTCGGAATTGGTTTTTAACGACATTGTTGGCATTTTAGTCTCTGATCATAGAACCAGCTGTCTTTGCAATGGGCTCTAAGACATCCATTTATCTCATAAACAATCCCTAACTCTTGTAACAGAGACTTTTTTTCTGATTCTCTTTTTAGGAGTACCAGGCATCCAACTCATGACCTTGGGCTTGCCAGGCAGATGTATATCCCTGGCTTCATCTGATTTATTTTTGATGATGCTGTTGTTTCTCAAAATATTATTGAAAGAATTTCAGCAAGGTCTCTGAGGCAGGATTTGGAAGGCAGATGTTTTTCACGAGCTTTATTACCTGGACAGAAGATAAAAATCAACCTGATACATATGCTCCTGGGTCAAGGCGAGGCCAATGGAAGTTTTAAAAATGAACTGAGCCTATAATGAAAAAGATTGCAGGCTACTGAGTTGTTACCACTTTAAGATGAAAAGTATGTTTGCTTTGTGATGTTTGCATCAGAACTCTTTATGTTTGTTTGTTATTTTTTTAAAATTAATTTTATTGATACATTTCAGATATACATAATGATCACAATCATCATGGGGAATTTGTACTTGTACATATTAAATCTTGATTTTTTCCCCCCAATCCCTTCCCTTCTACCTCACTTTCCCTCCTTATTTACAAAAGCTTTGTTAACCTTTTTTCTATTCTCTTTTTTTCTTTTCCCTTCCTTCTTTTTCCCCTCCCTGCTCAGAACTCTTGTCTGTGTCTAAGTGTCTTTTAAGTTACCAATTGTGGGTTGTATTGTTTCAAAGCTAGTAAGACAGAATTTTGTTCTTTCATTAATTTTGTGGCTTGAGTGTGTGTCATGATATATTAGAGAATCTTGCTGAGGCCTCAGCAGCCTGAAAGTTAATTGGAGGAAATGCTGCATTGCAAATTATCCTGTGAGAGTACAGAGTGATTTTCTTCTAAATGAACTGACAGGACAGCATGAATGAAATAGGAGTAGGAATTGTTTTAGATGAAATACTGTGCTATTTAATACAAAGGTTTATGAAATACTTTTGATAATATTAGAATAGGTTTTTGATATGATAGATAAAAATAGTCACAAAATGATAATGCTATATAAATTAATTTTAGGAAATATATAGAAAAAGATAACTGTCCAAGACATAAGTAATTATCTGAAAAGTGACATAATGGGTGATTGATTTTTTCTGTAATTACAAATTTTGTAAAAGTCATCCAAAATATACTAAAAATAATTGAAAGCATCGAAAAAAGTTAGTATGTCTACTACTTATAAGAAAGAATAGTAAGAAAACACCTGCTTGCTGATATTAAAAGCCAATATTAATTTTAAGAAACCCACAGCAGAAACCTTAGTCATGCTATGACCATACAGGCTGGTGCCTGAGACAAACTCTGAAACAGTACGATGAGGATCTAGAGTGAGCCCTGTAATTCCACCCTAGAACACTAAAAAGAGTTCAACCTTTTTTAAAAGAAAATCTTTGTGACTTAAAGCAATTAATACCAGTTTTTAATTTCCTCACAATTGTAAAATACGATTGCATCGTTATGTAATTGTATGAACAATAATAAACATACCTCATTGAGTTTTATGAGAAAAGAAGGAGACAGCTAGACAAAAGCACTTCTTTAATGTCTTACACAAAATTCTCAAAATGGTTTATCAATCACATGGCCCTGACAGTGGCTCTTTATATTTCATTTGCATTATTTTATGTCTCTGCATTTCACTTTCTGCTGATAAAAATTATTATAAATGCCATAAAGATTATTTGTATGAATAATACTATTTATTGCAATTTAATGATCAATCATTAAATTCTATATATAGAATGGATTAAATGTATAAAAATAATTTAAAACATTAATTTTTAAGATGCATTGTAGGGAAAAATGTTTCCTGTTGTTGATGCAGTACCTTAAAAGTGGCAGCAACATTTTTATGACTCATTCTGTTAAGAGGAGACATCTAATCCATTTACCCTTGTGTCTCAATTGGCCTTAGTGGCTGGTTCACCAATAGAGTACTCTTGAAGTGAGATGCTCTGGGACCTTCAGGGTCAGGTTTTAAAAGCCTTGAGACTTCTGTCCCTGTCTCTTGGAATGACCGCTTTGGGAACCAGGCATCATGTTGTGAGAAGCCTGAGACACACAGAGAGGCCACATACCTGTGTGCAGTCTCAGTTCCCTTTTAAGTTGATCTCCTGGCAGGCATTAACTTCTAGGCATGAGTCAGCCAGCTTGGCTATACAAACCAGTTGGGACATAAGCATCATCATCTGTCTTATGACAACTAACATATTCATGGGAGAACTAAGTTCAATCACAAACAGGATTGGTGACTTGTGTGAGAAGCAGCTCTTGAAAGACAATTGTGGTCTGAGTTCCATCTAACACAGCAGAAGAAAGAAGGAATGTGCTTTCCGTCTTGCCACAAAACAAGAAAGCACAATCTCGAGGGTATTTCTCAAAGGTTGCTTTGTGCTGTTGCAGTTGACAGTGGCTAACTCCTAACAGCTGTCAGGAAAGTTAAAAGGAAGCAATCAGCTGGCTGGATACTGTAGTAATAGAAATAAAGTAGAAGTGGTTGCACTGGGCAATCAGTACTCCTGAAGTTTTCAGGGTAGAGGATGAATGATTCTTACCCATAAACCAGATGCAAAATACCATGAAAATTAACTGAATTTGGATTGTTTTAAATGCTGCATTGATAGCACCTGGAGTGACAATTTGGCCCTTAAAGAGAGCCTCTCTTGATTGGACTGCCTGAAGTGCAAGGCTGAAACTGGGGAAAGCAGCCACTTTTGACAAACAGGTAACCAGCAACACAGAATACAACACACTAGCCTTGTGTTCTCATTGTGAGCCTTGGAGGGACTCACAAAAGTTCCAGTGGAAAAATGAACAACTATGCAGAACTCCACAGGAATTATGAAAGCACTTTTAATTTCTAACAAAAATGAGATTTTCAGACATACTGATTTTCCCTGCCCTGAAATGTGGACTCAGCTACTCTCCAAAGATACTTGGTTTCTGTAAGCGAAAAATAGTATTAATGATCAAATATGTGGGTCAGTGGATCCATATGTGATCATTCCAAAAGAATACTAGTAATGGTCAGGATAAAACCCTTATTAGGCTAATATAGTCAAAATTCTGGAAAGATATTTAAATTATGAATTAACTCTAATATATGCAATTTAACAATACTGCATCTTTTTCAATTTTTCCAGTATAAAAACTTCAAATTCTTTTTCTTTATAGTGCACTGATTTAATGTTCAATCCACACCCAAACTGCATTTCTCAGTTATAATTATTTTTATTTCACTGATTATCATACTGTAGTCACTTTATCAACACGTTCATATGGAATTATTGTAACTGCTGAGTATGGAATCAGTTCTGATCATGAAGTCTTCCTTTGATATATCTAGTAGAGAAAGATAAAGTCCTCTGCTACAAGGAGCATAAAGTGATTGAGGAAAGCTCACAAAACATTTCAAAGCAATCAATAAATAATAAAATGCTCTAAAAAATGTGCCGAAGGGTGTAACACAGTATGTGAATTGGTCCCACCCACTGCTCAGTACAGACATGTCACATTGCCAAAAGGACTCTAAACTCCATTTCCTGAGCCTTGACTATGATTAGGGATCGTCCAGTTAGTTTTGAAAACTGTTACTTCCAAATCCTTTCCCCTAACATTTTTTCAAGAGTTTACATTTACAGTAAGAACTTCTCCCTGAATATTCCTTACCTTCTACTCTTTCAGTCTTCGGGTAGAGAAGGAGAAATCAGATGCAAAAGTACAAAATATTATTGGAGTATAAAGCAAGGCTAGTTAACATATTTATAAGGAAACCTGCTTGGAAGATAGAACTACAAAAGGGGTGGAGGTTGCCCCAAGAAAGAGAGATGGAGACTGTGTTATAGATAAGCGAATAGACAGTTCAAAGTAGAAGTAAGGGGAAGAATAGGCTTGGCTGCAGCTTTAGCAATTAAGGAACACGGAAATCTCCAACGGGTAGTAGGGGAAGGCTGAGGGAAAAGAAGGGAGAATTAGAAGAAGGCCACCATGAAAGAGTGCTTCTTAGAGGAACAGATTTGATACAAGATACAAAAATATATAAGAATTTATAAGATTGATTACAGTGGTTTCTCACAGGATCAGGTATGGAAGAATGTAAAAGGCCTGTCGGTGCAGTGGAGATCCAAAGTATCCAGTTGAATGTTCGGAGCTCACTGTAGTGTCCCATGGGTGTCCCTAACAGGAGACTAAGGGTCTGTGATGGAAGTTGAAGAGTCTAAACTGTAAGCCAGCAGACAACATACAACGTAAAAAGAAAAGACTGGAGCTCCTTTGAAGAAGCAGAAGAAATCCTTCCTTCTCCATTTCTTTTATAGGATTCTGGCTGATAATTCCACACCCATAACTACACTGAACCAGTCTAGCTGGGCATTTCTTACTCAAGTTGATACAACCAACTATCATACGCTATAAAAACATTATTCTTGGTATAGTTTGGAAATTGTTTTGGAGTGTGATGAGACTGAAAGTGGGAGGTTGGCCTTAGATAACTGTCCAAGTAATCTAGAGAAGAGACTGGATACAATGGTGGTGTGATAGTTGAGAAAAGAAAAATGTTTGGACAAGTGATATTAACTAATATTCTTACCTCATTATATTTCTGTATAATTTCTTCTAAAGTGATTACTCTAACAACAAGGCCATTTCAAGGGAAAAATATCTAAGGATAAGTAACTACCACAGCAAGAGTCATAGAGGTGATGGTCCTTTCTTGTTTTTCATGGAAATGTATCATCATCTTTTGTTTGCTTGCAAGTTACATATTGTCTATGGTACATTCTGATCTTCAGAAGCAGATCTTTCAAAAATTTCTTGAACAAATTCACCTAGTGACTCCAAAGATATAGTTGATAACATTTAGAACAAAGAAACCATGAATTATGATGACAAGACCCATTTAACTGTTGTACTGTGGTGTAGGCAATTTTCCAAATTTAGTGAACAGAGACAAGTCATAAATTCAAATGCCAATAGGGAAACAGAAAACCTATCTCAAGAGAGAGGATCAAATACTTCAATAAAAACATGATGACAATTAGTGACAGAACTCGGTACTGGTAATTTAGTAGTGGAGATCAAATTAACTGGAGCTATGTCAAGAATTAAGAGAAGTTATAGTTTAAAGAAATATTTTTAATGTGAAAATTAATGAAAGCACAATGAATACAATATAAAATGATTAAATAAAGATGATATCACTGCTCTGCTAGGCCATATTGAATTCAGAAGCAAAAGGAAAAATCAATAATAATAATCCTATCATTAAGAATATTTGGTACACATAAAAGACTCTACCAGAGTCAATCTTTTATATAATATAATTACAAAACAATGCCATAATATCTTTTCTATACTTTTTTGCTTCCAGAGATTTTTCTATCATCATGTACAGTGCTACCAAAAAGAAAATCAAGTCAACAAATGCTCTTTGAGAGTTTTTAATCATGTAGTATGACTCTTACTTATTAAGTCAGACGATATGGAATTCATTGTCAGGATTTTACCTAAGAAGTAAATCAATAAGTTTTGCATCTTGTGTTATAAAATCATACGGAGTTTCTTCCCAAATAGACAAGAAAGGTAGTAATGAAACTTAAACTTATGATATATACATACTTACACAAGTTTTCTTTTCAGTTCAAGAATGTAAGTAATCTATCGTTGCTCAAATAATTTTTGAAGGTTTAGGTAAATGATAGCATCAAGAGAAGTTTGAACAATTTCTTTATGTAACCATATCCCTTAAAATAAATTAATTCTGAAAATCTTTATAACATTAAATTATAGTTTGAATTTATCTGTAAGCAAAAAAAATCTTTCAGACTTTCAACAATAATATATCAAATTATACTAAAACACAAATTAGTTGATTTTTTTCTTCCATTAAGCATATTGCTCTTAACACATATATTACATAGGAGTAGGTAAAACTAAACCACATTAATCATTTAAATATTGACAAGCAGCAATAATAGTAAAATGCTAAAGGTGGTATCTTTATTGCCAGATTATACAGGCAGTCAACAAATCATGCCTAGAATATTAATATTTTAGTTAACTGTGTGTTAGCGCCATATAATAATAAGACCAGTGCCATTAGTGTCTTACACCGCATGAGGAAAACAAAGTTCTTGGAGTATAAATAACTTGACCAAGGCTGCCTGACTCATAAGTCTTGGGAGTGGTGGAACCAGGAGGCAAGCCTGTGGGGCACATGTATGTGTGCATATGTGTGTGTATCTGCATGCCTGTATCTCTCCATATGTGTCATTAGACATACATAATGAGTGTGTTGGTAATATGCATAGTGGGAAGCCAACTACAAGGAGATGATTCTCTTAAAAAATACCAACTTCATACAAGGAGTGTAAACATTATGTACACTACCAACATGTGCAACAAAAAGGGCATCAGGGGATGGGTGGAAGGGGAAAGGAGGGAAAGTAAAGGGGATGGGAAAAGAATTAAGATGTGTTATGTACCAACTTCCCATAAGGATGTAGACATTATGTGTGACACACATCTAGTAATAAACAGAAATGATATAAATCACCTATAAGTGACAATGACTATCTCTTCAGTAATACTGTTCTCATAATCTCACCTTCCTTTGAAGGTTTTGAATATATTTCTTCACTGACATCAATTTCACAATTTGATTTTAGAGAATAGAGTTCAAAATAGATTTTGGGGTTGCCAGTGTAAGAGAAGAATCTTAGGGAGGTGAAGTGAAAGCTTAAGCACAACTTTCAAGTTTAGCTGGGCCTAAGAACTCGTGTTTCTTCAACATAGTAACATTTCAAAAGACAGCATCAAACATGTGTTAAACACTTTGTCTGATACTAATATAAGTTTGGTAGCAAACCTAATGAAACGTAATTTACCATGCAGGACTATAAATCAGAGTAAATTTTTACGTTTATTTCTGCAATCTTCAATGAATCAATCACCATGATTTTTCCAGAATAGAGATATATTTAAGGAAAAGGGGAATTTTTTATTAATATGAAATTAGGAAACTGAATAAGTTTCTACTGAGTCAATTTCTACTATGTCTGTATCACATTGTTACATTTTTTTAGCCATTTTCTTCATTAAAGAAATCTTACAAGCAAACTCAAGCAGAAACACACTTTTAATTTGTTTTACTTTTGCTTATTACTCATGAAGCTCTACAAACCTTACTTTCTTTTAAGAAGTGTGTTTTGGGGTGTGTGACAAGAAAAATGATGTCATGAAAAGTTGAGGAAACTACATTATGGTGATTCACACAAAGTAGTTTGTTGTATGGCTCCGGGATTTGCCAATAACTATTTTCTCCAAATGCCCTCAGCTGCGTCCCTCATCATATTATACAATGATGAGACAATGTAATAACTTATTGTTTAGTTTGCTGGTATCTGAGGTGAATGATTTCTTTTTTTCAGGGTTGCTGGAGGAATAAATAAAATATAAAATAGCATCGTGCTTGACACAGAAAACCTTTTTCCAAGCCCAGCTCTATTTCTTTCTAATTGTTCCTGCAGAATGCCCACATGTTGTACAGCAAATCTTATTACTTTTGCTACCAGATGCAATTCATATAACTTGAGTTGTTTCAGACATTGGAGCTCAGCCAGTCACTGGGCTAATTTTAACTAAAAAATATTAAAAATGAAAATTGCTTTCACAGTTAGCAGAGTAAGCCATCAAAGATCATCATTCCATTAAAATGATAATATGCATTTAGATAATTGTATTAGTCCTACTTAAAACAGCATTTATATTCAAATATCCTGTGTTTTCTAAATTAATCTCATTAGAGTTCTGCTTTACCCAAAGGGTGGTTAGATTAGACAATGAAGTGCCCATGGAATTTCTGACATGAATAAATATTGAATTGATTAAAATATGTGAATATGGGTTAACATCAGAATTCTAAATAGTTTTTTAAACACCAAAGTAGTAAGAAACTTCATGGCTTTAAGTATACATTTTGTCACTATAATTATATGATAAACATACTAAAGAAGCATAATTAGGAAAATCACCTGCTTCAGAGCATTACTTTCTGTGTTTAATTTACATTTTTATCTAATTTTCAAATAAATTTGAGCATTTCACCATGAAAAGGATATATCATTGCTGTCAAGTAGTAGGTAACTTCAATCATCCCAATGAGAATGGAAGTCATTTTTTTTTCATTAAAATCACATTCAGGGGTTGTTTGGCTAGATTTTTCACTTTTACAGTGTATTGTTGCAATAGAACGTAACAATATTATGAGAAAATGAAATGACTAAAATAATGATACATATTAACAGTCCCTTGGGGCTCTACTTCTAAAACAAGTGCTTTCAGATCAGAGTAAATAATGCTGAATCAGTAGCTCATCACCCTATTATTAGTTATAGTAAAATGGCATTTATAAATACCTAGTGTATCATGTCACATTTGTGTCACATCTTCTATAAAAGGATACATACCAGAGAAATTAGGGTTGAGATCATTAGTTAGAAAACAAAGGCTTCCCTGGAATAAGATGTTCCAAAGAAAATTGGAAATGACTCTTTAGTTAGGGAGGAAAAGAAAGGATAAGATGAAAAGGAAAGGAAAGGAAAAGAAAAGAAAAGAGACAGAAAAGAAAATGAAAAGAAAAGAGAAGAGAAAAGAGAAGAGAAGAGCAGAGGAAAGAAAAGAAAAAAGAAAAGAGAAGAAAAGAAAAAAATGAAAAGTTTGGTCACTTTAGTTAGCAAAGTGATCAAGGATATATCCTCTTTCTTTTCTTTTTCTCCTCTCCATTTCTTCCTGAATTCAAATTTTCATCCCCAGTGCTCTGAGGATGGCCAGAGGAAGTAGACTATCTGGCAGGTGTAACACACATGATTGTAGAGTGCAGGGAGGCAAACAGCACAGGGAGGGCAGACACATGTGGGGAGACCACAGGCAGGGAGTCATAGTAAATCAGAAGCTGTAGGGGAACCTGGGTGTGAATTCCTGGAGTGGGCAGTCAGAGTCTGAATAGAGTTGAAAAGGTGGCTTAGCTCAGTGCAAAGAAAAAATTGGTCATTTTTCCGAGTTTAGGTCAGTTGATGAGATGGACCATGATTGAAAAAGGTTTGGATGTAGGGTAGCAGAGCCCTGAGAAGAAGCGAGGTGTCCACATGGAGAGGAGGGTAGGTGCAGGTGTCAGAGCATGGATGCACTGAAGAGATGATTCTGCATGCAGGGTGAACAGTGTGAAGAGGGTTCCCACCTGGTCGTGGCCAGGAGTGGGAAGGAATCGGAGATTGAGCACCCTGAGGGGGGCATTGGTGAAGCTGTTGAGGGGAACAGTATGAGAGCTCAGAGCAGGAGCAGGGTGAATGGAGAGGGGCACCAGCAAACTTGAGGAGTTTGCTAGGAACAGGGCTGATGAGCAAATTGTCAAAGTCAATGGCAACCACATTCATG
>RJWT010037369.1:0-13072 GCA_004365215.1 Cuniculus paca | reverse complement strand
TACAATTACTTCATCCTTTTCAAAAGGCCAATTTAAAAATAAATATAACTTCCACTTTATTTGATTTCACTTTGTTTATAGAGCAAAATTTGAAGTAACTTATAAAGAAGACTTTGTGAGAAAAGTTACCACAGTAATTCCCAAGGAGAATGTGACAGTATGCTCTTTGACAATAATATTGTGCATCATCTGGTTTCTGTTCCAAAGCCTTAGTCAGCTCCTACAAATACAAACATGCTGAGTATCAGTGGATGTTTTTTAAAACCATTGACTCTAATTAAAATGATGTTTAATCAAATAACCTATTATCACAAACTATTTGGAAAAAAAGACAACAAAGAAACAAGTTCGGAGCTTTTCCTTGTAGGAGGATCAGTATTTCCCTTTCTCTTTCCCCTTACCCACACAAAACAGGTTGAGGCCTATAGCAGGAACTCAATAAAAGGTCACCATTACCATGTTATTTATTCTGAGTTGACCTGTTCACAATTTCACAAATTTGGAGAAGACTCAAATATCATGCAACGTTTGAGACGCCTTTTTAAACAAAAGTGCAGCTTTTAAAATTTAAAAGCAAAACAAAAAATAAAGCAAACCCAAAACAAAACACAATCTCTAGAAAATAAATCCAGAGCCCAGGGAAGTTAAAAGAACCAACAAGCTTACCTGGCTCTCCCCTACTCTGTATCAATGGAAAATATCCTAAAACATTACAGCAATCTATTCAAAGTCCATATAAAATCTCATAGATGGCTAGTAACAATTGATCAAAAGTCAGTTGTAGAAGAAAACTTTTTAATACCCTGAATAGTCACAGTATGCAGTTGGTAGCATGAATAATGACACGAGAAGAGAGCACAATGTAAGTAAAGCCAAGAACAAGTACAAATAAACAGGAACACTTTCATTCTCTACCACTGCCCCCGAAACTAGAAATACGGTAATTTGCATAAAAAGTAAAATTATTTCAATAGTTACATATTATTAGCCAGGTGTGGTGGCACACGCCTGTAATCCCAGCACTTGGGAGGCTGAGGTAGGAGGATTGTTGCGAGTTCGAGACCAGCCTGGGCTACAAAGTGAGCTTAAGGCCAGCCTGAACAGCACAGTGAGACCCTATTTCAAAAAGACAAAAAAAAAAAAAAAGTTACACATTATTCACTTGACTTAACTTAGTAATGTGTTCCTCACAAAGCAATGTGTACTAGGGAATTAAACCTAAAACCAAATGACTTTTTACCATCTTTATCTGTTCATCACATTTTCTTACTCTGCACAAAATTCTTTTTCCAGCTGACTGAGCAAAATCCCAAATTCTTCCAAAAAGCATTCCTTGATGACAGGATCTCTGCACTCCTCTACTCTCATCTCTTCCTACTCTTTCCTTGGCTACTCCTTCCAACCAAATGGCCTGTCTGCAGTTTCTCAAATACCTCAGGACTCTGCACCTGTTTCTCTCTTTGACTAGAACGCTCTTTCCCTAGACGTGCCCAGATATTTTATTCCCTCATTCCTAGTTAGGGACAAGACTGCACCAAAGACAGGATTCAAATCCAGGTCTGATTCCAAAGCAGTTTTTAACCATAAAACACTGCTGCCTTCTAGTTATTTACTTATTTTTTTTACTCCATGTTTCTCTATCTGACAACTGTATTCATGTTTTCTAATATTTTGATATTCCTAAGTTAAGAACATCTTGGACCAAATTCAACAATTTTGGAAATAGCAGATAGCTTCTTCCTTACTACTCATAAATCTTTAAACCAAACTTCCAGTCACATTTAAGAAAAAAAGTATATTATGGTTGAAAACACTGTTTTATCTGGATCTTGAATTTAAAAAGTATTTTGAAGGAACATTATGTAACTGACATATGTTAAACACTGTAAGTATGCCCAAAGATATACTTGCAGAAAATTCATTATGTAGGCTAGGAATGTAGTCCAGTGGTACAGTGCTTGCCTACCATGTACAAAACCCTAGGTTCTATTCCCAACAATGCAAAAAAAAAAAAAAAACAAAAAACAGAATTAGCAATTTTGCTACAGGTTAGCAATTTACAGCTCTCAAAAATAAAGACACCCAGTATACTGTAAAATACAGTGGTACTATGGTTCATGAACTGAATTCTTTCCACAATTCTGATTCAAATTCCACGATCAGATTTGTAGAAAAAAATCACTTAACAGTTTACTCCTAGCATCACTCAAGCAGCTCATTTGTTTATAGATTGACTATCCCAAGTGTCACTCAAGCGGGTTGATTCTTGTATTGAATAAATTAGATAAAATTGATTGTTTTTATATTTCCTGTTTTAAGAATGAAAAATATGCAATTTTTGGTCAATCTTATTTAAATAATTAGACTGGTAAGTGGTTAAGTTCATGAATCAAGGCACCACTATACAATAACAGCGAAATTAAATGATTATAAAGTAACTAACCTGATAACCCAGAACAAGAAGGGAAAGAAAAACCATTTTTAAGGCATTAAAATTAAGAATTAGGGGTTGACGGTGTAGCTCAGTGGTAAAGAACCTGGTTAACATTCATGAGCCCCTAGGTTTAATCTCAAGCACCAAAAGGATAAAAACGAGAATTGGATCTTGGCAAATTCTCAAATATTTAGTTTTAGGCTCTTTTAAAATGTCATGCAGCCAGGCACCATGGCATATGCCAGTAATCTCAGTAGCAGTGAGGTTAAGGTAAGAGAATCACAAGTTCAAGGACAGCCTGGACAATTTAGCAAGACCCAGTCTCAAAAAGGGATGGGGATATCACTCAGTTCTAGCATGCCCTAGGTTCCATCTCCAGTACCAAAGGGAGCTGGCAGGGGAAGGCACGCAACAAGAGAACTTGTTAAAGTCAGAAGTAAAAGCACTGCTCATTCTGGAAACCTTTATCTCTGTGGTATCTCTCAATCTGATTCTCCTTTCCATTTTCTTCCAGTTACTCAGCTAATTTCCAATCAGGCAAGAATAGCAATCATTCTTCTGTTTTAGTTACCACCACTGGAGGGGGAAAACCCACATAAAGCATGTAGAACTGGTAACATTCATTACACATTCACCAATCTCAGCTGTGCCTTCAGCAAAGTTATCTCTGGTCAGCTATTTCAAAGTCAGCTCCCAAACTGTTAATGATATCATATATCCCAATCCTCTTCTTTCCTCCAGCAGATGAATTTGATCCCTTAAAACCAGATACCTGCCACTTCCCAAGGGTACTGCTTTGAGCAAGTGAACCAATTTAGCCTCAGCTTCCTTATTAATAAAAAGCAAACAGTACACATCATAGCTGCTAGAAAAATGTTAAGAATCATTTAACACATTTCAATACCTATTACATACCAAGCACTATACTGAGAACACAGCAGTAATATACAAAACCTGCTGCTGTCATAAAGCTTACAGTCAGGGCTAATACAGATTTACATAAGAAAGCTGACTTCTCTGAGAAGTCATTTCAGCTGGAATCTAAAGGAATACGCATCTCCAAGGAAAATAAGAGGTCAAGAATACATTTTGAGCAAAAGAAACAGCAACTCCAAGACACCAGAATTGAGCTTAACACATTCAAGCAACAGAAAAAGTCAGTGTGGCCCTAACCTAAAGAGTAAAAAATCTACAAGTTGCCTGCATCACCTACTAGTCTGCAGGCCACTGTAAGGAATTTGGACCTTTGATGTGACGAAGGCCACAGAAGATTCACTATTAGGAGGATAACACAGTCCAATGACACTAAAAATGTCACTCTGGCTGCTGTATGATGAATAACTTATAACAAAGCAGGAATAGGGGGGATTTCTACTAGGAAACAAATACATTAATGCTAAGCTAGAAGTGGGTAGTAGCCATAGACGTCATGAAGAAAAGACAGGATGTTTTAGAACTAGCAGGACTTGGTAATGAACTGAATATGTGGAATAAGAGAAATCAAAAATAACTCCAGGGTCTTAGGGTAGCCTAGACCTATACATGGCATCTCATAAACATAAAATGAAAATTACTGATCTTTCTCTTTAAAAACTTTTCTGGCTGGGCATGGTGGCTCACGCCTGTAATCCCAGCACTCGAGAGGATGAGACAGGCAGATCATTGGGAGTTCGAGACCAGCCTGGGCTACAAAGTGAGCTCAAGGCCAGCCTGAATGGCATAGTGAAACCCTGTCTCAAAAACACAAGGGCTGGGATCTAGCTCAGAGGTCTAAGCGCCTGCCCGGCAAGCGCAAGGTCGTGAGTTCAATCCCCGGTGCCGCAAAAAAAAAAAAAAAAAAAACCACCTTTTCTGTCTTTCCCATATTTTCTACTTTTCCTTGATAGCCTTTGCCTTCATAGTCTTAATCTTCTCAAAGTCACTAGCAACTCCTTTATCAAATCCTGACTTGATTATTCTATGGCCCCTGACAACACTGATCACAACTTTCAGTCTACTATTCCACTAGTCTTTTACAACTAATATTTCACTAACACTATTTACTTCACTCCTTTGATTCTCTGACCACTTTGTTAAGCATCCAGAACTTCCTATCCAAGTTTTTTGAACATAGCCAGTCCTCTTAAGCAAGATCCCCACACAGCCAGTTTCTCTACAGTGGTCACCTGAAATGCCTGTGAGGTCATCCACACATAATATTCAAAATTTAAAGCCACTTCTTCAAATCTGCTGCCCACCCTGAATGAGATCTAAGTGCTACACAGTGAGTGGTACCAACTTGTACTACATTCAGCCCAGTAACACTGGCATCATCCTGTACCTTAGAACTGTCACAAAGTCTAGTGCATTTCACATAAAATAATTCCCTTCGAGGCCCTCAATCACTGCTCTAAATTCCAACATTCATCCTTTACCTGGTCTGTATCCCTACCTTCCTCTTATTCACTGTCCCTAATGAGTCCTCCTATTTACTCTGCTTTTAGAGCAGGTATTGTATTTCAGGTAATGTCACATCCTTCATGTTCTTCAGAGATGTGTATAATCATGATAAAACTAAAAACTTTCTGCGGGAATTTACTGTCAGTTATGGCCTGGGCTCTCTACTGTGTCATTTTTATTTCCTAGTACTTGCCTCTACATTTTACATTCTAACGCTACAGAATGTGTTCCCAGAACAGAACCGTTACGGAGTCTTTACCCTATCCTGGGCATGCACTAAGCACATATTAGAGAGTATCTTATTTATCTTCATAATAACTTTTTCAAGTAGGTCTTACTTCCATTTTACAAATGGAAAATTCTTTCTACTGTTCTGAGATCTGGACCTCGAAGACTCTGGCTGAATCCTGAACCACCATGCATACTGGGTCTCAAAAGACTTTCAAAATCTACTTTTTGCTCTCCCTATTGAAATGCAATCTCCACTTTAAAGATTTTTTTGTGTTTGAATATATCTTAACTGACATAGCAACTGTACGTATTTATGGAGTGTATTGTAACATTTCAATAAATGTACAATATATAATGTGAAAAGATCAGATCAAGGTTACTGGCATATCTACATACATCATTCCGTTGTTGAGGAAATTCAAAATCCTCTCTATCAGCTATTCTGAAATAGACAATTGATTACTGTCAACCATAGTTATACTACTACTTTAGAACATCCGAAGTCATTACTCCTACCCACTACAGTCTTTTCATCTTAATATTCCTGGTACCTAAGATAGCATTCACCACTAATGAACCACTTGGTGAATGAAAAATGTGAAACAGTGACAACAGTCATCTTCCCCATTCCTAACTGGTTCGTTTTATATAAAACAAAATACATTTTTGAGGGGTACCAGGAATCAAACTCAGGACCTCGCACTTGCCAGGCAGGCACTGTGCTGCTGAGCTATTTTCCCAGCAATAAAATACATTTAAACTAATGTTCCATCAAGTGACCTTAATTTTGAAATGGCTACTATTAAAGTAGTCATTAGGAAAACCTTACTAGACCCACCCTATTAGAGTTTCAGTCTTACTCATCATTACCAACTGTTCTCGGTTTGCATCTGGTTGGTTTGATCAACCTCTACACCATCAGTTTCTGATTACAGGTCCGTGAAGGGCCCAAAGAACACAAATTTCTAACTAAGACCACAATTTTGAGAACCACTACTCTACATCACTAGACTAAAAAGAGGGTTGTGTTTTAAGGCCCCCATTCTGCCCCTAAATGGCTACACATCACTGTGACAGATCTTTTCAATTTCTTTGGGTCTCAGTTTTCTTCTGTATACTGTAAAAAAGTAAGTACCAGACAATTCATAAATGGTAAGAATTTTCAGTAAGAATTTGCATGGCGACACGGATACTGCTGGTCCAAGAACCACAAATTAAGAACCAAGACTACATTCCTACCCTATGCAGGTTTATTTATAGCAATACACGATCAAAAAAAAAAAAAGGAATGTGTAGTCCATCAAGATACATGTACAAGAGAATTTACACTGGCTTTATTCATACACATTAATTATGAGAAATAATCCAAATGTCCATTGCTAAACAAATGGTGCTATATTTATACAACAAAACACAAATGAAGAATTACTACTTTACACAATATGGGTATATATTCACGTAATTGAAGCAAAACAAAACTAGAGTATATACACTAAAAAAGCACCAACTTTACTTTTTTGAGTGACTACAAGAACAAGCAAAACGAACTAAGGGTGACAAACATCAACTGGAGGTCAACTGGAACTTTATGGATAGAGATGTTCTATATCCTGAAATTCTGTATCCTGAAAAATTCATCAAATTTTGTCTTAAAATGTATGTTTACATATGTCATACCACAATAAAAACCTTTTAAAGTAATTCAGAAGTAACTGTCTTAAACTAGATTTCCAAAAAAAAAAAAAAAATCCATGGGTCTAACAGGCCCATAAACAATGTACATTAAGAAAATTAAACCAGGTCATCAAGAAAATCAACCAATAACAAACGTTGGCAGGGCTGTGGGGAAAAAAAGAATGCTTCTCCACTGTTGATGGGAGTGTAGACTGGTACAACCACTGTGGAAATCAGTGTGGAGATTCCTCAAACTACTAGGATTGGGGGTCCCATTCAATCCAAGTATTCTACTTCTGGGTATTTTCCCAGAAGAACTGAAAACATCATACCACAGTGATATATGTGCACCCATGTTTATAGCAGCACAATTTGTAATAGCTATATCTTGGAAACAACCCAAATGCCTATCAACCACAGAATGGATAAAAAGGATGCAGTATTTTTATGCAATGGAGAATTACCACCTAGCTATAAAGAAGGATAAACTTGAGGCTTTTACAGGTAAATGGAAGCAACTTGAGACCATACTAACAAGTGAAATAAATCAAACTCATATATGTAAATATCATATTGTTCCCCTAGTGTAAAAAAAACAAAACACTGAAAGAGTAGTAAGATCCAAAATGTGTAACAGATATTGTGAAAATGAAAGGGAAAGAAAGTGCTCAAAAGGAAAGAACAACTGGGATAGGGGAAAGGAGAAAAGGAAGGGAAAAGATTGTATGTGTATGGATATATACATATGTGCATATATATATGTATATATATATATGCAAGATAGATAACTATACTACTAATCTCTGTAAGTTTATCAAAAAGAACTGTTTGTGCTTTCACTGTTTGATAATTTTTTTCATGCCCAAATCTTGTAACCTGAACAACTACTTCTAAGATAATGATAGGTAATATATTAACTAGTGTTAATATCCTACTATATTTTTTAAAATTCTGTATCATTTCTATCTTTTGTTTTGTTTTTAAAATAAAAAAGAAAAGAAAAGAAAAGCAAATTGAGCCAGGAAGATTGGCGAGTTCAAGGCCAGACTGGGCTACATAGTGAGTTCAAGGCCAGTCTAAACTACACAGAGAGGCCATGTCTCAAAACACCCCCCCCAAAAAAAAAACAAAATAAAATTAATAGCTGTCTAGCTAGGAACTGTGAAGAGAAACTGTCAAAAATTCCTCTACATTATTCCAGTACTGATCCCAGAAACCTTAACCACCTTATTTGAGCCTCTGGTTTTCTATTCAACCTTACTTCCCACTCCACTTTCAAGCCACCCTAATCAAAAGGGACTTTTTGCAGCTACTACAACTCCATTCCAACCTCAGGATCTTTGTACTGGCTCTTTTTAGGGCCGATTGCTCTTTATCCAAAGCTTCCTAGCTATTGCCCTCATTCTTTCAGGTGTCCATTCCAATCAACGCCCCCTCAAGAGAAGCGAAACAAATTTCTTCTGTAAGTCATACCTAGGAAAAAAGCCTTGCTGCCTCAAATTGTTAGCCTTACTCATGTCAGATCATAACAAGGCAGCAGAGTTACGGTACGTTAGATTGTAACAATGAAGCACTCTTTTTTGAAAGCAAGACTCAGGGCTGTCCATTTAGCTCAGTGGCTTGAGTGCCTGCCTAGCAAGCGCGAGGTTTTGAGTCCGCTCCCTGGTGCCACAAAAAAAGAAAGAAAGAACAGAACAGCAAGCAAGCTGCTCCTGGCTAAATTTTGAAATTCACAGCTCCATCCACAGTATGTCTATAGATTGGCCTGTATTTTAATTATTACTGAACTCTTTTACATTCCTTTACAGCTTTAGCCTCTGTCTCAAGCACAAAAACACGAAGTGCTAAGTTTATTAAGTGTGTAAATGACTTTAACCGGTAGCAATCGGCATCTTGCGAAAAATTCCAAAAAATGTTTGACTAATAAATGACTGACTAATGAAGTGATGGGACAGCTGGAAAGTCTCACAGCCACGTGAAAAGTTTTCTGTTCTAGCAGACTGTGCCTGGTATAATTGAAGGACAAAAATAATTGTCAAATGAAAAAGTGAATTAGCATCACCAAGCCTAGTTTTAACTTTTTTCTTCATTTTTAAAAAGTCTTCCAAGCCAAGGGTGGAATCCAAGTATGTCCCCAAGAAAAAACGCGAGGCGGGTTTCTCTGTAGCTGTGGAGATGCAGACGCCTAGGAGGTGGAAAAGCAAGAGTAACAAGGGTCTGAAGCAAAGGGTCACTGTAAAGCAGAGAAAGAAGAGCAAGGATATCAATACTGGGGCTGAGATTAAACACAGCAGCTTCGGTTCCACGAAGGAAATGGTGGGGACAAGCATTTTCAACTCGTTCCGTTCCCCTAAAGATGATAGTGCAGAAGGCAGAAATGGGATTTCTCACCTCTAACGCCGCCTGGGGGTCGTCATCAATCAGACTATCTGAGAAGCTCTGGAAACACCTGCCAGGAAAACAACGAGTTCAGCAGGCTCACTAACCAAGGTAAGAAGGATAAAATGAACAGCAAAGCAAAGGAGAAACACGCACCGTTGGACTGTTGCAGGTCCTGCTGCAGCCGCCGCCATCCCTAAACTACTGTTGCAGCGGCCCGAGACACTGACACCGCGGTTACCAGCTACGCCGCCGCCCAAGGGGGAAACTTCTGGAGAAACACCAACCGAGCTTCCGTCCCAAACAGCCAACGAGCCGGCACGCAGCGTGCGGCTGGGGGAGGAGAGGAGACCAGCCGCCGCGGGGCCTGCTGGGAAGGCGGAGGACTGGTTCTCCAACTCAGCCTCGGGTCCCGCCCCTAGCCGGGGTTGCGCAGGCCTGCGGTTTGTACCTTGCGTCTCTTCCTGTACGCCCCTCCACCCCGCAAGCACTCTAACATAACCTGGAGGAATAGTATCTCACAACCACTTCGGTAACGTTTTTATCCCTCAGGAACGCGTGGCGATTAGGGGCGAATTCAAGGTTGCTAATTGCTACATTGAGCTCCATTTTTACTGGTTTTCATCATGGCTGCCGCAGGGAGCCATGCCTTTCGTGACCTGTAACGTCATTCGTAGCTGCGTGGGCTTTTCCGGGAGCAGAGTCCCGGATGGCGCATAGAGTCCGGCGGTTGGGAATCCTAACCGGTTGGGACGCGCCGGAAGCGTTTTACCCTGGCCAAAGCCAGAAAGGAAAAATGTGTGGTTCCAGCGGGCCCGTGCCCTGTTGTTTGTCTATCCGTTTTCCAGCCTAAGCTTTCTTTGTAGTCGGCTTGCCACAACAAGAGGAAAAACGTTTTCTATCCAAAGGCACAGAGGGAAGGAGCGTAGCCTAAAATTTTCCCAGTGCTGTTTTTCCAATTTAGTCGGTCAGACTCCCCGCACTGCCCTTTGACCCTAGCTGATCCGACCAGGACGCTTCCAGCCAGCAAGTACCCGAGACGGGGTAGAATGGGGAGATGGGGAGAGAACGAGAGGCTCAGTGGATGTAGACAAGTCCTGAACTAGGTTGTCTACTACATCCGAACTCCACTAGCTTGAGATTCAAAGATGTTAATGCCCCCAAAATGTTTAAACCAGTTCTAAGTGACAAGATGAAAGAAGGAACCCAAACAAGAAATAACGAGAAGCACTTTATAGGAATCTCTTCCTCGATGTTGTGATACCTGAGCTCAGCTCAAAAGATGAAAGTTGATGAAGGAAGGGAAAGGCAGTATTTAGCTAGAAAAATTAAGGTGTGTGTTTGGAAACATCGTGAGTTCTAAAGTTTGTAGAAACTAAATTCAAGTTGGAGAAACAGGGCTGAAGAAGTCCCAGGTCATACAAGGTCAGGGGTGGTATGCTAAGAAGCTTGGGTATTACTGTCTTTAATGATGCAAATTCGTAGGATTTTTAATCTACAAATGCAGAAAGTCGTTTGCACTTTTTAGGTTTAGTATTCTGTTGTGAAAGGATAAGTGGAGAAAGGAAAATAGTTGTTGCTAGGTAACTTTTGTGATCCAGATCGAAGAATCTGAATCTGCTGGTTACAGTGTATGAATTAAGAGATATTTGAGGTAAAACTGCGTTTGGGGATAAATTGAAAGAGGAGCAAGTTTTTGGTTTGAGTAATTGGTGAAATGTGATACCACTGGCTAATTTTTTTTCTTGGTACTGAAGATTAAACAGGGTTTGTGAGGGCTAGGCAACTGCTCCACCATTGAGCTTCAGCCCATAATCGCTGAATTAGAAAAGTGAAACAAGCAGATTTATACTTTCATTTGAATATATACGTTTCAGGTACTTCCAAGAGTTCCCAGCAGACTCTAGGACACATAAGTGAAAAACTGTTTAAACATAACCATTTTTAGAAGTTTTCTTACTAATCATTGTTTCATGGACTAGATGAGTCATTGTCAGCTGCATTTATTCCAGATAGCTTCTCCTAGTTGCCTTTTCATTTTTAATAGTCTTTTGATAAATACAAGTTTTATTTTAAAAATTTCATAACCAGTGCTTATTTATGTCGTATAAGACTGTGCCTGCTTCAAGCCTGTGAGACTAATTCCTTCTAGATGCTTTTTTTACTTTCCACATTTAAATCTATTATCTCAGTTTTTGCTAAAGATACAAAGATGCACTTTTCTCCCCCATGACCATATCATTTAGTCATGGCTATCCAAATGACCCAGCTCTATACATTGAAAAGATTTTCATTTCCCCTACTAAGTTCTGTTGTCATATTCAATATTTAAGGCACTATTTTCGGATCAGAACAGCCAGACCTACCAACATCTTGATATTGGACTTACCAGCCTCCAAAGCTATGAACAAATAAATTTCTGTTCACTGTAAATTATTCAATCTTAGGTATTTTGTTACAGCACCACAAAGACCCTATATATTTTTTGCTATTTATGTAGTGAAAAACTAGAATACTGATCTAGTTTTAAAGTTTTTATTGAGTAATAGTAAGTTAATGTGCAGCTTTTTAAATTTACAAAAATATTAATAGACATGAGAATAAGTGAAAGTTATTGCTGGGTATAAAGGTATTGAATTACAGATTTTCTTACAATTTTTTATGTTTTCCAAGTTTAGCAATTAACTGATCAAGTGGCTAATTAGAAAATTTGTTTTAAAAATGTGTTTATTATTGACAAGCATATTTTGTTTCCTAATTTGGGACATTTGGTTATTTGTCCTAAAACTTATATTGAAATTTAATTGCTATTTGTATTGGTCAGCTTTGTGTTGCTGGGACAAAAGTACTACCCACAACTTAAGAGAAGTTTTATTTGGCTCATGGTTTCAGAGGTTTGATTCTACCTTCAGCTGGCTCCAGTGCACAAACAGCATGGCAGAAGGGCATAGGAAATGAGAACTGCTCCAACCATGGCTACAGGAAGCAGAGGGAAGCGAGAGAGCCAGACAGGGAAGAGACAGGAATAATACTTCCACCCCCCCACCCCCAGTGACCCACCTCTTCCAACCAGTCCCTACATCCCTGATACACCGTTTTGAACGCCTCAGTAGATTAATCCACTGAGATTAGTGCCCACTCAGTCCACTCTTCCTAAAACACCACATCTGAACACAGGAGCCTTCTGGGGGACTGTTAGGGCTTATATCTAGATGTCTCCCCCCAAAGCCTCATGGCACTCACAGGTGGTGCTTTTCAGAGGTGGCTTAATCTGATGCTGGGATTGATTCATGGTGCAATGGTAGCATAAAGTGGTCCCACCCTGGGTGTGAGTGCAACCCACTACAAGGGTAGGTAACCTGAATAGATATAAGACAGAAAGAGGGTCATTGTCACCTTCTGCCTACCATGGACTGTTTCTTCTCTGTGATGCCCCTTTGCCATGCCAACCTGCATTGGAGCCAGGCAACTATGAACTGAAACCACTACAAATTGTGGACCAAATAAACCTTTTCTCTTTTAATTTAGGGTGTCAGGTATTTTGTCTCAAAGAGAAAAGTAACTAAGACAGGGACAAATCAAACCGTAACACTATTGTAACTGTTAAGAGCTGGGGACTCTTTAAGAAGTGATAATAGTCTGCCTTCCTGAGTGGATTAGTGCTATTATCTCAGAAGTGATTTGTTATAAAAGTAACCTCCTCCGTGTAGGCAACTATTCTGAAGATAACAAATATTATGGTAGCCAATGCTGTTTTGCTAATATCTTGAAATTCTATATTGCTTACATTGTTCTGCTTTGTTTTGTTTTTATTATGTTTTGTTTTGTTTCTACTGTTTTAGTTTGTTCTATTTTGTTTGATTTTACTTATCCCTGGTGGTATGGGCAGGTATACTGCAGATAACAAAAGCCATT
>RJWT010037368.1:0-13063 GCA_004365215.1 Cuniculus paca | reverse complement strand
AACAAAAGCAATAAATTCATGTACATCCTGGGTGAAAATGCTTTTCTCCACTGAGCCACTTTCCTTCATTTTTGAGAACCCAGAAAGAATCAATACTATTGAAGTAAGATCTTACTGCCTCAGGTCTGCTTTGTCTATGTACAGGGATCAAGAGGGACCAATATACTCACCCTTGCATCTCTCCTTTACTCAGAGTTCCACAAACATTATCTGATTTAAACCAGTCTGGACTGTAAGGTCTTTTAATTCTGTGTAAGTAGTTAGAATAGAAACTTTCAGAAACTCAGGTCATTCCTATGTCAGATACTCTAATATTTGTAACTTTTGCACATTCTTGTCTTACCCCACCCCCAATGCTTCTCCAATTCCTGAAGCTCTTTCAGGGTTCTTTCAGAACTCCATGGACCCCAACTTTCAATGTCTTATAGGAACACTGCTCTCAACATTTTTCTGTATTGTAAATTTGGCTTATGTTTGAATACAATAACTTAACTAAAGAGATTGGTGGCACATTTTTTCTTCTTTTCATATAACTTTTATAACTTTGGACTGAGAATGAAAGACATAATTTTTATTCCACATTTACATTATTAGATCTTGACACAGTGTCGCATTATATGTACTATTTTTTCAAACGCTCCTTATTTTGACAAAAATATTTATTAGATTGTAACTACTAGAAGTAACTCTGGTTGTTTCAAAATTGTGTTTTGTTTTGTTTTGTTTTTGGTACTGGTTTTCAAACTCACAGCCTTGCCAGGCAGGCGCTTATGCCTCTGAGCTAAATCCCCAGCCCTAACATTGTGCGTTTTTAACCTTTTTAAAAATTTAACCCAAATATCATGCTGAAGTAGAATAGGTACCATTAAATCCAAATGTTTTCAAGTCCTGTCATACACCAAAACATCAACATTAACTGATGATAACATCACTTTCGTGAGTCTCTGTAATACCAGTTACATCTAACCTACACAATAACCAAAATCTATCTCTTTACCTTGCTGTGGTGTTTCAGTTCAAAACTTCTTCAGCCTAACTGGGCCTCAATTCCATTATTACAACCACATTCACTCTTTTCAGGCCACTGATATCTTTTCTTATTTTGTTATACTTTCTTGAAAAGGCTATAGTCCCGATTAAATCAGCTTTTCATCGGTGACATGCCAGTTCTTTATCTTCCTATAAATTCGATTGACTTTTCATGTGGGTTCTTAATGTTGCCCAGAAGTTGTAATATCCTAATTTCCTAGAAAATGACTTTTTCATAGTTATTCTTGTCTACTCAAAGCCAAACATTTCTCTCCAAATCACATTTTCATCTGGTTATTTGGTTTTCATATCAGAAAGCACAGTTAAAAAAAAAAACTGATGAGGAAGAAAAGAATTCTACACATTTCTACTCTCCAATAAGTTCTGAAAGCTCATATATCTTACTGTCCCATGGGGGGGGCTCAGAGAATTAGTGTGTGCTCCTGCCAGTGTTGAGGATTTAGGCTTTCAAACATCTAAGGAGTTGTTGAGGTTTGCAAACACTTTTGCTAAGATCTTCACTGCAACTTTTCTTGGAACCTTTTTGTTTCTTTTCCAATTTCTGTTTTTTCTTGATTTTTCATCACACATATATGTTCACTAGGGGATAAGAATTTGCAACCATAATTGCAAACTTACAGGATTATTGTTATGAAAGCAATTCACGGATGAGTGAAGCTGTTATACGGTGGATGATGTCATCTCCAGTTTTAAAATTTCGCTTGGTTCCACTTTTCCTCTCTGTTTCTGATTTGCAAAGCAGTTCTTGAAAGGTTTTATAAATATGGAGTCTAATTTCTCTGCTACGTTTTTTTCTCTATGCAATCAAATCCATTCAGAATTTACCTCCACCTTCTTACTAATACCATGATTAGCCAGATCACTGTTAGACTTTGGTGCTGTTAAATTCAACACTCAAGTCCCATCTTATTGGACTTTTGTCACTTTAAGGTTTTTGTTGTTATTTCTTATTTTCTAGTAGAATGAGAAACTTCCTTAAATTACCTGGTAGCTTACAGTTTCCCAATGATTGCAATAATATTTTGCTATTGTGCAGTGTGCGAGCTATCTATAGTAATGCACATTGAAACTTATTTTGGCAGAGGAAAATGCAATGTCTCAAAGGAGTCTAGAAAAAAAAGACAAAACATATTTTAAAGAAAATCTGTGTTTTGTTTACTGAAACATATAGGAAGTTAGTATTTCAAAGATACAGGGCTACTAATATTAGCATTAGAAACTTCATTGAATGTCTCCCTGTTCATTAACAGCTGATACATTTATACATTTTATTCTCATACAACTGTGCAAAATAGTTTATGTTAGTATTCTCATTTTTAAAATAACATAATTTATCCCACATACTCAGACCTGGGAGGTTCTAGACTTTTCCAATTGACTAAAACACTGGCCTATGCATTTGGGTTGTGCTAACTGTAACAAAAGAGTACTACGGGAGAATCTAGGATATGAATGAAGAATGGAAAGTAGTGTCTAATATGTGAAACAAGCAAAAGAGAAAAAATATGTTACATTTGTGCACTGATTAAATATGCTTATGTTAAATATGCTTATCAGAACTCTATTTAATCTTCATGATATTTTCAAAGAAAGGTTTATTGTACAAAAGTCAATAGCTAGATATGTAAGTTAAATCATATTCCCAAGACCATACAACTAGACAATATTTAATCTGGAAAACAAAGCAATATGTTTTTATTTCAAGTTCATCAACTTTTTAATTAAACACTTAGTCATGGATGAAAAGAATTAGAAAATTAGGATATTTATAAAGGCATATATTTATCCTACATATATTGTATATACATATATAATTATACACCAATTATATTGGGCTAAATTTGTAACTTATTATAGAATATATGATTTAAAATAACAGGAGAAAGAAAATGGCATTGAGCAAATAAATGCATTTTTATAAAATAAAGTTAGGGAATCTTAACAGTTAATCTAACTATTATAAAATTTCACTTAATTTTAACAACATAGGATAACTCTTTAGTATGAAAGAAAATTGTCTGATGAAAAATAAAACAGTAAATGTAGAGCTATTGAGTTGGAATTTAAAACAGAGTTCAGATAAGATGAATTATGCTTTCCTACCTGTTCAATTTCTAGTGTTGGGAATGCACCAAGGGCTTTTACTCTTAGGTCTAGAATTTTAAAGTTTGCATTCATATAACTGAGGCAACAATCAAGTTTCTGATGATGATGTAATTTCTCTTACTAAATGTGAAGGAGATCAAAGAATGCAAGTGAAGAGTGTGGATGCAGTCATAGGAACAGGAAGTCATAGGCAAGAAAAAGGATAAAATAGGATTTCGTTAAGCTTTATGATAGTAACTAATAGGAAATATAAAGGCAGGTTTTTGCCTCTGCAGTTAGACTCCAGCAATTAGAATGACAATTAAGGGGAGAGATGTAGAGACAGACATAAAGAGAGAAACTAGACCTGGAAAGACGTCAGGTAACACAATTAATTTAAGAATTTAGGGAGAAGTGTTCGCAGGCAAAGCAGGGATATAGCCTGGAACATGAAAGACCACAGAGTAACCACTCTCCCCGGATAAATTGCAAAGGAGATAAAGAACAGACAACTAAGGACTCTTATTCAATATATATAAAACATATGTGTCCCCTTTATTTAATCATTAATTGTAAGTTACCTTACTATAAAAATTCTACACACAGGCTTATCTATTACAGAGGGACAGAAAAAAAAAAGCAGCTAGAAAGAATGTAAATAGAGGTGCTCAGGCTAGGATAAAAGACAGTCAAGGAGCTAATGAGATGACTACAACTTCCAGGTCCCCACATGAGAGGGGTGTGGGAGAAATCTCTAGCCTTAAATAAATAGGAGCTAAGGACAAAAATCCATGGGTATTAAATTCTGATGACTCTTACCCTCTCAAGGTAGTTATCTATCTTCTTCTTTTTCCATCTTTTTACCAAATAAACCATCTTCTTTTATTTTAAACTCCACCTCTTTAATTAATTAAAGAAATTGAGAGTTTATGATCTCAGCAGGATCCTAGTAGCTGCACGTTCCAGCAGGGCAGTGACTTGGTGTGGCATGTCATGGTGTGGCATACAATCTTCCCCCAGAATTGATACAATGTTAAAACAAATATTTAATATACATTGACATTTAAAATGACAAAAAATTGAAAAGAAATGGAAAACTTGGATTTGGGATTAATATGTTTTGAAAGACGAAAGCAGTTATATAGATTTGTGACTTTTTAGGTAAGCTCTTAAAAGTCCTATCTTCCCCATGATTTGTTAGTAACTGCTCTGCCACTGGAAAGAGTCAAAAAATGTTCTTCAAAGAGGAGATAGGGACATCAACTTCATTTTTGACTCCTGTCACAGGAAATTTCAGAACTTGTGAAAGATCTGTGAAGTATGGAATGATCTAATAGACAGATTTAGATCATGAGGGAGAATGAGAAAAGGCCATCTGAAGTAATTGGAGAGGGCTCATCTTCATAAAGGAGGTTGCCAGTTACCCAGTCAAAAAAAAAATCATGAGGCCATCTTTTAGGGATTAACTGACAAAGGCTAGGGTCTGGTTGGTCATTATCACAGTTCTGGTTCGGTAGCCTCGGAGGAAAACAAAGGACTAATTGCTGAAACTGTTAGGACTGTAACAACTCTTAGAGAAAGACCAAATGCCTATTGCATAAAGGGATGTGCATGACTCTTTGATGAGCCAGAGACAGAGTATTATGGCTTATGTGTAGATGTCCCCCCAAACCCTGATGTAGTCATGATTGTGGGCTTTTCAGAGGTGGCTATATCTAGAGTGTGTTGATGCTGGGATTAAGGGTGTGTGATTAGTAAATTAGTCCACTGATTGGATTGGAACTCCCCTAATCCCAGTAGACTAGATACAATATAAGGGACAGAAAAGTCTTATCTGCCCCTTTGTTGTTTTGCTACCGTGTGGGCGCCAAATGCTGCTCCCCTCTGTGATGACCCTCTACCATATGCTACTCTGCTTGGAGCCAGTCGACTATGGACTGAAAGTTCTACAAACTGTGAGCTAAAGAAACTTTTCCTCCCTTAACTTTGGGCATCAGAAACTTTGTTTCAGCAACAAGAAAAGTAAGTAAGACATCCAATGAATGAAAATTGGAAATTTATAAGAATGACATTGATAAAGTAGTGCATTGAAGATTTTAGTGTACAATTTTAATTTTTAAAAAGCAGTTACATTGTGTCTGCTTTCATATATAAGTTGATGTAAGCATGAAACTAAGGCCTGACAGTGAAAGCAGAAACTGCTTCAGGTGTGGCTAGTAGACATAAGTAAGCGGTAGTAGTGAGTCATTCAGATAAGAATTTCAATGTATTTTACTTATTCTTTCCATTTCATAATCAATTTCTTGCCTTCCTCATTGCAGTTCTACTGTAATCATTATTCAGATTAATCAAATCTGTCTACTATTTTTCACTGATGTATATTCTCTTCTTGTAAAATCTAACTTCCCTCTTCTATACAACTGTTAGGTTTTCTGGCTCAATAGAGAGGCAAAAAAGAAAAAGAGGCCTTTACTGAGAATGCAGAGAGAAGTGCGCAACTTGGGGGTCTGGGCTTCTCCTCAGTTGGGAGACAAAGGGAGATGAAGGTTATATGAACTCTGGCCAGAGATGGAGTTCAGAAGCAGGCATTGATGATGCATGAGGAACTGATGCATAGGAAAAGAAAAGAAGTTATATTCAGGGCTGAGGGAAAAAGGAGGAAGAAGTAGTCATCAGGATGATGAACAGTTGTTTTTGTTTTGGTCTTCCACCATTTTAAACCACTATCATAAAATTCAGTAATTTATACTTGGGCAAAACCCTTTCAATAACTTTCACATTTCTTTCCCTCACTTCATGATTTTAGTTAAAAATACAATTTTTTGTTTGTTTATTTCTATAGAACATATAGATTATTTTTAATCTGTGTAACTCTTTAGTGCCTTTTATCATGCTACCTGCCTAGTCTGAGCATGACAGAAAATGACCAAAGACGATACATCAAAAAGCATAAAAGAAAATTGCTTTGCATCTTTCTTTGAGAAGATGAACTATGGGCATCTGGATACTAAAAAAGGAGTCATTTTGCATGAATAAGAAAGGTTTATAGAAAAAACTGAGGACAAAAGAGAAGACATTTAAAGTTGGTGAAAAAGAGAAATGAGAAAACTAAAGAGTAGGAGAAAAAGTATGAAAAACTTAATGAAAATCAGCAGGATCATTTTTCTGTCTGGGAAATAAGCAATAAAACTTAAACCTGGTTCAGAGCAAGAACTCTGGCTGTGGCTGATTGGCAAAAGATGAAGTCAGGGTTCAGGACTGAAAGAGAAGGGAGACAATCACAGAGGGATTAGCATCTCAAAAAGAAGCCCAGAGGAAAAGGAAAAGCAAAGTCAAAAAAAAGCAGGAAGCTTAAAGAAGGATAATGCAACAGAAAAATTCAGTAAGAAAGCAGGCAATAAGGTATAACATAAATGAAACGCAATTAGATTGTCATTGATTGGCACTAAAAGATATATAAGGAGAAAAATGGGATTTTAAAGATTAAAGAATATTAAAATGTGAGATTAAAAATAAAAACAGGCAACACTAATATACATAAGAGATTTAAATACAGATATTTGATTTTAAAATTAGGTTTAGAGGCACTGCCATCATAAAAGAAAGTACCTTAGTGACTGAAAGAAGGGCAAAGAGTTTCAAATATATCAATTCCTAAAGACAAGAACAGGGACTAAACAGGATACTTGGTTGAAATTAAGCTCATTCTCTGTACCTTGATAAGATATTCAGCAATATTTACATGATGCTATAGATACATAATAGAGAATTGTAATTAAGACAATTGACATTAAAAACATCATTCAATCAAAACATTTGATTTGTTCCTGTCTTAAACTGAATGCCAACTTCTGGTTACAAGTGAAACAAAGAAAGTGACAAAACTTGAATGTTAAATGCTAACATTTCTTAGTTATTTTTCTCATCACTGAGAAAAAATATCTGACACCCAAAGTTAAAACAGGAAAGGTCGATAGTTCATGTTTATTAGAGGTTTCAGTTCATATTTGGCTGGGCCCAAAGCAGGGTGGTATGGTAGAGAAGCACCCCAGAGGAGAAACAGTTCTTGGTGGGCAGAAGGCAGCAAAGAAGCAGTAGGCCTATCTTCTTTTTGTCCCACCCACAATGCCTGTCCAGTGGGTCAGGCTACCCATTCTCAGGATGGGTCTTTCCATTACCCACACTCAGAACTATGCTAATCCAATCAGTGGACTAATTTAGTAATCACACACCATTAATTCCAATATCACACACCTAGGCCAACTACCTCTGAAAAGCCCCCCTTGTGACCACATGAGGCTTTGAGAGAAAATCTGGACAAAAGTCATAACAGGAAGAAAAGTATATAAGCCAGCTATTTTAAAATGATTATTCTTGGTGGAGATCTGTAGGTTGAAGCACAACTTATAGGTGAAAAGCATGGGCTAGTGCCAAATTTAATGGCTTACTGTACCTTTAAAACCCTTAGGAAATACTTTTCTGGAAGAGAAAAAGGCTTGAATAACATTTATATGCTAAAGTTGCACCATTTTTTTAAAAGTTTAATTTTAAAATTATTATTTCCCTTGTCTATTTTGTAACTGTATATAGTTTTTCTTTAGTATCTCAAGTTTACTTGGTCCATCACATCTCCCTTCAAGACTGAAGGCACCAAGATAAAAGCAATTTAAGTGATTTTCAGCATTTTGCAGCAATATTTAATTGCCAACTTTTACAATATTCAGTTCCAGATCCCTAGAACTATGCCAAAAGTGGTATGATTTTAGGTCTCCAGGAGGGTTAAAACCCTCTAACAGAGTTCGAGACTCTGGGGGATGAGACAAGGAATGTCTCTGGGAAGGCTATATTTTTTTAGTTTTCAAACAATGAAGGGATTAGGATGGAAAACAAGGAAACTGAGCAGGATCTTGGGAGTGTTTCAAGGACTTTTCCAAGTAACAGATTATGTTAATTTAGGAGAAGTATTTTAGGAGAAAGACTCCACGTTGACTTTCACTACAGGAATGAAATGCCTGCAGCTACAATCTCTATCTTGTTTATTGAGGTTGGAACCAGGTGTTCTTAGTTTGTGGCTTTGTCTTGTTCTTTGAGGCATCACCTTGTTCTCCAGTTGGCTGTGCCCTGGCCACGCCACAGCTCTGCATGTGTGTTCAGTGTCCAGCTTCAACAGCTCCCAACAAACCTCTCAAAGATTAGTCTTAAATCACTCTTTGCATCCTAACCTGTCCATGCAAATTAAAGCTATTTTTCTGCCTTTTACTACCTCTCCTTTCCTGCCTGGTGTTACAGGACAGGTGGCCAATGTTGGTCTGTTGGAACCTTCACAGCTGGGGCTTTTGCCCCCTAAACTGAGGTAATAATTTGTACATATGTTTTAAATAGAAATAATAGAGACAAAAATATTCTAACAGAGTATAGAAGCTATAACATCTGAAAATCTCCCAGAAACCAATGTTCAATTAAAGAAATTTTGAATACAGATAAATACAGTGACATAGTTATGCATGTGAATAGACATAAAATAAATGAAGAGAAAACTGACATTGTTCATGATATTTGAGTAACTTGGTTTATCCATTTAAAAGAGAAGCACAGACTTCTGGGAAGGTTACAGAGCTGTAAGCAACAACAAATAAACTTCTGCAATATTTGGAATCTGGACACTGGAAAATAACAACTCATGGATGGAAAAGAGGAAGATAAATCCCTGGGACCCAGAAAGGATTGGAAAGAAACATTGAAGCCTACAGAGAAAGTGAAGAGACAGACTTCAACTGGGGACAGGGGATTAAGAGGAGGTAAGCTATACTTTCACCCCAGTTCCTGGTTTGCAGTGTGATAGAGACTTAGTAAAAATGGATGACTCCAGAGGCCTCCAGGGAGAAACATACCAGTGGGATGGATTGGCAGATGTTGTGTGCTACAACAGGTGTTGAATAACTCCAGCCTAAGGGACTGCCATGAGCCCTGGAGAGGGTACTTGCCCAAATGTCACTTTAAGGAGGGACCTGCTTAACTAGGGACTCAGAGAAGCCATGAATCGTCTTCTTCTCAAGGATATCCAGTGTTGAAATTCCACAGTGATTGGGTGAGGGACAACCATAGGAGACATCCAGGGTCAGTGAACCATGGCAAAGCTGGCAGGAGATGGTTAGTGTTGTAGGCTAAAGGACTCAGGTCTCTGTCTCATGACTAGAGGCCAGGATCAGCCTGAATTTCCTTGGATTTGAAAGTAGCAGGATCAGCACCCTAACCTAAACCTACTGCAGGTTTATAGAGATTATCCAGCATGGAAGTGAGTTTCGACAGTCTCTTTTGTCCAGCAGTGACAACAGAATTACAGTCTTAATTGAACATTACAACAAAATTTTAGATCCCAGAAGACAATCACAAGCTTGAAGTCACAGAAATGTTTTTCTTTGCTTTTGTTTTCTTTCAGAGTTATTCATTTTTTGTTGCTGTTGTTGTTTTTGCTTTTTTATGAGTGTGAGCACTGTTTTTAGTTGTTTTGTTTTGTTCTTGTTTTGTTTTTTTTCCTTCATTCCCTCTTGTCTTCTTCATCAGTTTCCTGATACTTGGGTAATCTTCCTTTGTCCTTCAAACTTGCTTCTAATTTCTTTCTTTTCTTTTATTTCTCCATTTTTTCCTCTTATCTGTTTTAATTTTATCTCTTTAAGGTAAAATAACTCTATTAAATTGATACTTCCTGCATATAAGCTGATTTGCCTTTGATTTTGCTATATAACTATAAATTTTGCACCTATGATTATCATAGTTTGTTATTTTCTATTCTGTGCCTAATACTATTGCTATTGTTGATTGTACAACTTTAGTCAAGATGACATAGTTGTGACCATTGATCTTTCTTATACCAGTTCCTGTATGAAGTGTATAGAACTCCATATTGTCAGGGTATCATTAACAATACTGCAGTCTAATACCAAAGAACTGGTCCTAGACCAAACAAGTGGAAACTTTTCATCCTAAGAAATTGAAGAGGCAGGATCTTTGACATATTCAAGAGCCAGTAGCCATTTATACCTAAAAGACATCTCTGAAAAGTAGTAATCCCCTAAAGAAGTCTAAATACTAGTAAGAAAGCAACCTACAATCAACAATTTATAAGGCTCAATACAGAGAACAAATTTAAAAAGAAAATATGACATGAGAAAACAGGAGGCAAGATGGAACCTATAACCCCCAACTTGCCCAAGGTAAATCAAGTGGTGACTGAGGTACAAGAAATCAAAAACTCCAAGGTAAATTTTATGAAATGGTGACAGCAGAAGTAATGAAATAAATCAACAAGTCTCGTGACCAAAACAGATATGATTCAAGAGATGATGATAATAATGGAAGAAATGATCAGTGAATCCAGAGTAGACACAGATTAAAAAGATACAGGAGTTTAGGAAAGATATAAAAACTCTGAATTCCTAATTTATAAAAGAACTGGATTCCATACAAGAGACTCAAATAGAAATTCAGGAGATTAAAAATTCTACTGAAAGAATATGCAGCAGAGTCAAACAATGTGAAGATATATATAAGATCTAGAAGACAGGCTGTGAATGGTGATCATCAAATGGAAGACCTCTTAAAAATAGTAAGGGACCATTAAAAATCAATCCAACAGCTGCTAGATGATACAAAGCAGACTTACATAAGATTAATTGGAATCAATGAAAAACCAGAAGATAACACAAAAGGCCATAAAAATCCTTTTCACAGAACTAAAAGAAAACTTTCCAAAAGAACTTGAGATACAGAAAAGTGAAGCATACAGATGTTGAACCTCAAAGTTGTACCAAAAGAAAGCAAGTTAAACCCAAAGCACATAAAAGGGAGGAAATTTTAAAAAATCAGTGCAGAAATTAATGCAAGTGAATCTAATATAACTATACAAAGAACCAGTAATTTGAAAAGTTGGTTCTTTCAAATATTAAATAAAATAGAAAAACCCTTAGCCAGCCTTATCAAAAAAAAAAAAAAAGAAAAGACTCAAATCCATGCAAAAGAGAATGAAAAGGCTTAAATTGCAATGAATTCTGCAGAAATCCAGAAGATCATAAATATCTACTTTAAGAATGTGTATTCTAATAAGATGGAAACCATACAAAAAAATTAACAGATCCTATATGAATTACCACAGCTGAATCAAGAAGATACAAATCTCTGCATAGAGGACTACAAAATTCCACCAAAAACTCATAACATTAATAACCAAATTCAGTAACATAGCAGGATACAATGTCAACACTCAAAAATAAATGGCTTTTCTGTACCTGAATAATAAACTCATTGGCAGAAAAATCAGGGAAACATCTTTCACAATAGCATCAAGAAAAATGAAATAATTAGGAATCAATCTAACAATGAAGTGAAGAGATGTACATTGAAAACTACAATAAATACTCTGAAAAAGGAGCTTGAAGAAGATATCAAAAAATAAAAAGATATTTCTTGTTTTTGGGTAGGCAGAATCAATGTAGTGAAAATGGCCATTTTTCAAAAACTATCATACAGATTTAATGCAATCCCAAAATACCAATACCATACCTCACAGAACTAGAGAAAACTACCCTAAAATTTATTTGGAACTGAGAGAGACCTACAATAACAAAATCAATTCTGGCAACAAGGGCAAGGTAGGGAGCATCACAATCCCTGATTTGAAGTTATACTACAAATCTACCATGATAAAGCAGCATGGTACTGGAAAAAAATAGATCTGAGGATTAATGGAACAGAATAAAAGATGCAGAGATGACTTAAGCACACTCAGCTACCTTATTTTTGACAAAGGGGCCAAACACATTCACTGAAAGAGAGATAGCATCTTTAATAAATGGTACTGGGAAAACTGGTTTCCATATGCCAAAAGTTTAACCTAGACCCATGTCTCTCACTATGCATTAACCTAAAATCAAAATGGATCAAAGATCTAAATATAAAAATTTAAAAATTTAATTTACTGGATAATAGAATAGGTAAAACCCTAAAAGACATAAGCTTAGACAAAGACTTTATGAATAAAACCCCAATTGCGCTGAAAATATTATAAGGAATCAACAACTGGGATCACATAAAATTAAAAAAATTTTCACAGCAAAAGAGACCACGAACAGAGTTAAGAGATAACCTAAAGAATGGGAAATAATTTCCAAGCTATTCTACAATCAAAGGACTCACAGGTACAATATATAAATAACTCAAAAAAAAATTAGACCTCCTAAATTTAGAGAGCCAACCCAAAAATGAGCAACTGAATTGAATAAACATTTCTGAGCTGAAGAAATGAAAATAGAATATAAATATATAAAAAATGTTCAACATCACTGATCATTCAAGAAATGCAAATTAAAGTAACACTCAAATTCAATCTGACTCCAAAAGGAGTAGCTAGTATCAAGAAATCAACAAATAACAAATGCTGGTGAGGGTGGGGGAACCTTGTCCATTGCTGGTGAGATGGTACAATTATTCTGGAAATCAGTACAGAAATTTTTCAGAAAGTAAAGTAAGAGATTAATTTGACCCTGCTCTTTCCCTCCTAGGTATCTTTCTGAAAGAATTAAAGCATCATATCACAGTGTTACATGCACACCCATGTTTATAGCAGCACAGTTTGGAAATAGCACATATGCTCATCAAAAGATGAAAATTTGAAAATGTGGTATTTATATACAGTGGAATACTATCATGCCATAAAGAAGGATAAACTTGCCATAAGAAGGATAAGCTTGAGTCATTTGTAAGGAAATGGATGCACTTCCAGATCATACACTTAATTGAAATAAATCAAGAACATGGGCTTAGATATCACATTGTTTCTCTTGTGCAAGAAACCCAATGGGTAAATGAGGAGCATAATGCAAGGTAAATATTAGGAAGTAGGAAGAACAAATTCAGTTAGGCTAAAGACAAG
>RJWT010037367.1:0-13077 GCA_004365215.1 Cuniculus paca | reverse complement strand
CACAAAGGGTTCGCCCTGGAAAAGGCGAGCTGCTTGCAGTAATGCTCGAGTTTAAAAGACTAAGCCTTACCTCCAAGATACGAAATGATTACACATGCACAGAGCAGCTGGTGGAAACTGAATGAAGACGTCAACGGCTCTGATAACAGAGGGAAGGAAGGGTGGACAGAAGGCTTCTAAAGGAACTAGATGAATGCGTGCGGGAATATGTTTCCAAGAGCCTGTCATAATCTGCACATTTCGTTTTCTTCTGTTATATTCCATTTCTATTCTTAGATGTTCTCGGGGGTGGGAAAAACTAAACAGCTTTCCATGAAAATGAAAGCCACCGATTTAACCCCCTCTAGTAAAATAAAACAAAATCAGTTTCTACCTATAATAGCGCTTTTTGTCTTTAAGTTACCTTATATTTCACACATCAATCCATTGATATATTCATTTCAGTGAAATATAGAAAGGAAAGTTACTCAAAATTTTTCAATCAATTTCTGCTTTGTTTTCTCTGGTAAAAGGGTTTATTTACTGTATTTATTTATTGAATTAAAAGGATTTTGTTTATTGTAGCTGAAGTGAAATTAAATTTAATCTGGTCAGATGTTTTTGCCTCCCCTACCTGATAATTATTCTATAGCCCTGTCATCAACTGGTAGAGAGTTCTTTTGCTTAATTTCATGGAAAGGGCAAATCAGCCAAGTGTGGATCTGGTAGTGGTTGTGGGCTTGGAGTGCCAGTGGCCCTCAGTCCTGAGTGTCACTGCTTGGGGCATTCAGCCACCTCCACTGACTCCTTAGCAGCTAAACCCTTGGCTGCCATCCGGAGCTATTCTTAGCTGGTCTCTGCTGGTCTCACCCTCCAGTCTCTGGAACTCTTCAGGGCTAGCACCTCTAGTGTTTACGGTTAATTTTTAAAATTACCTACTCTGTCTTCAATACCTGAGAAATGAATCATGAGCTGATTTATAGGACCACAAGAGCCGGGCTTTATTTGGACCTGTGCTGCAGCACAAGAGCTCAGTAAAGGGGAGAGAGCCCTCTACTAGACCAACCCAAGGAAGAGAGGACAGCACTGCTTATACAGAACAGCAGTGGGCCTCTGAGGGTGCAGTCTTCTACAACTCATGGGCCTGTGATTAGTCCAAGTCCCATCCTGCCATTGCATCATCCGTGATTGGTCCATTTTCAATCCTGCTCTGGGCAAAGTGGGTATCTCTGGAAGGGTGCAAGGTGCCTTCAACAGCACATCTGTCATGGCAGCATTTCAGAAGAACTTTAGGTAAAACAGCTGCTGGAGTCTCCCGGAGGGCTAGCCGAGTGAGCCGTGGCCTTTTGGAGTTTGGAGATTTGGGGGATAGCAACAGTGGGTCCCAGTCCCTTTCCAGTCTTGATTTTGTCAGGAATGGTTTCCTGGCTGCTCCTCAGAGTAGCAGAAGCAGGGGAAGGGCCCATGACTGTCAGCCCAGGGGCGTCTCTTATCAGGGCATTCTGGGTGGACAACAGCCACAAAGGAACGCCAGCGACACTTGGAAGACAGTGCAGCAAGTTACCCGGTGTATCCATGAGGGCTGAGGTAGAGTGGAGAGAGCCAGAGGGAGCGGCACGGCGGCTGGGGGCTGAAGCGCTCCCCCTTGCGTCTGGCAATGGGAAAAGGTCTGCGCTCCACATCGCCTGGAGATATAGCTAGAGTGAGGGCCCTTGGCTCAGCCTGGCCTGAGTGGTGTGTGAACACACACAGGAAAAGCCAGGCAATCAACAAAAGCACTGTGAGCATGGAGGCAGAAATTGGAACGATTTTAATTGCAAGTCAAAGAAATAAGAAACACCAGCAGGTGAAAGAGGCATGGAACAGATCCTTCCCTAGAGCCCTATGAGGAAGCACATCCTGCCAACCCCTTGATTTAGGACTTTGTGTCTTTAGAACTATGGGACAATGTGTTTCTCTGGTTTTACGCCACCAAGTTTATGGCATGTTGAATCTAATACACTGGCATTTAGTTGAGACAGTAACTTACTATAAGCACTGATTCAGTTTTTCACCTTGAGTCTATAGGATTTTCTTCATATCTACACAATAAGCACATTAGATTTTACTAATATCTGAAAAATGTTTCATCTTCTGGCTGTATCATAATTTACCTAAACAATCTTCTTTTTCCTGATAGGCATTTATGATGCTTCTCGCTGATAGGCACCATTAGCATGATGAACAGCGTTTCATGTTCACATGTGCCATATTTGGATCAAATGCCTAAAAATAGAATTACATTGCACAAGGTGTGTACATTTTAACATCTCCCATTCACTCTGCTTCTTTTCTCTCTTTTCTTCCATTTCTCCTTATTTCAGGCAAAAATGAGCAGCCAGGACAGAAAAATACACACACACACACACACACACACACACACACACACATACATATACACTTGAAGCCAGGGATTTGGCTCAGCCTACGCGCGTGTCTGGCAAGCACAAGGTCGTGAATTTGAACCCTGGTGCCACAAAACAAAAACAAAAACAAAAACAAAACAAAGAAAAACAAGGAATCAATTTATCAGCTTGGGAATACATCTCTATTTTCCTTGGCATGTTTCAAGGAAACTAGAACTCAGTATGTTCAACATTGAGATTCTCTTTCTGTCCAGTATTGAATCCTAACCTCAGTTAAGAGAATCTTAAATCTTTCAAGAAAGCAGGTGGAATCCAAATTATACTTCTGGTACTCTCATATTTGTCATCGAATACTAAACAATCTGCCCCATCAACATCTTTCACTTCTGGTCCCTCCTCTCTGCCCTTATTCCTACTGGTGTAATCCCGTAAATTGTAGAATTGATCACTTTTATTGTATTTGCTCTTAATTTACTCTTAATGTTGGAAGATTACTACTCTTCATGCAACATGTATAACTTATTTGAGAAGATATTCAAATTCACATAGTGTTTGAATGAATCCTATTCTGATATTTATGAAATTGTTGATCAAATGTTAGTAAAATTAGGTTGCATGAGATTTTTAAAAGCCTAAATTTAGGTTATTCTATTTTGAAGTTCAATTTAAGAGCTCAATTTAGGAAAAAATGTATGTACTGGAGTGAATTTAGATTTCAGACAACTATAGAAAAATCTGGCTATCTAATGAAAACAACATTTTCTTTAACTTTGAGGTAACAGCTAAGTTTGGGTGGCCTTTTATATCTTTTCACAGCTAAATTAAGAAGAGTCATTAGACTTTCAAAACACAATGTGGCATTAAAATATGAAGAGTAACTTTCTTTTTTGTTTAAATGATGTTAGGTTAACAAATGTTTCCTGTTTCTAGGTCCATTATGCTATAACCCCAAAGGCGTCTAGTAAATTTAGAAAGCACTATCTAAAAAAGACAACCTAACAACAATATAAATATAGTCAAAACACGCTCCAAATTTCAATACTCATTGCAGTGAGTTACTGTTGTTTTGGATAGCAAATTCTTATTGCGCTGTCCTGAAAGTCTATATATATTAGGTACAGAGAACTTTGTGTGTAATAAACTCAACTTCCCGCTATTTACATTTTTATTTTTCTGACTCTCTTTCCTACAGGAATACAAACTATTTGGCGGTCAACTCTGTGATTTTTTTCCCCTAAGTATCTTTCTAGAAGTTCCTACAAAGCCAATGTTCAGTAGATATCATTTGAATGAATGAATAAATGAATTACCGATTGCACAATATGCTTAGAAATAAATTTACTGAGGAGAAAACAGCATTTATTTTACACATATACTCTTTGTAGGGCTTGAAAGTTACCCAAGTTTGGGGCATTATTTTTGGTATATAATGCACAAAAATTATTAGGAAATCCCGAAAAGTCTTCTTGGTGTTGTACAGAGTCCCATCTGTACAAGTGCCAGTCTCTTCATAATTCCTCCTCTGAATTTAGTACTATGATAATGCAGCACCACTAAAGTTTCCTCTGTGCCTGGATTTGGAATCTGTGTCAAGTCACATTATTTAAAGTAACTCTCCTTAAACTAGACGGACGCCAGGGAGGTGAAGTCACAGGGTTTCATTGAGGAGATATGCTCTGAAGGAATCCTGTTTCCATTAGTTGCAGTAGGACTTTTTTTTTTTTACTCTAATTTTTAAATTTTACGGAAATTATTACCAGTTTTCTTTCATAAAACTAAATTCACCCAGCTACTTAATAAGTCTCTACAGGTGATTGAGAGTAGCCAGAGAGACTTTATGGATCAATATAGAAATAAAAGGAGAATGAGATAAGTGCATAAACATATGTTTGGTTGGGAGTAGCCTGGGAGAGTTCTCAGTACATGTATGTATGCTATTTGCTGGGTGGTAGGGAATTTTTCCCCCACCACACCTCGCCACCCTCACACAAAATGGATTTTCCTCCATTTATTTCAGGGCACGGTTGTTGAGTTGAACTCTGAGGCCTAAATTTACATCTGGGAAATCTGGGTTTTCTCCAGATAATTTCATAGGAGGTCCGGACAGCCCATTCCCCATTCTTAATTCCTGTCTTGTTTATATCCAGTTTAATGACTGTCTGGCCTCTGTTGCTGGCAAAGGGTGTTACAAATTCCAGTGGTCATTGGCGTCAGTTTTAGCCACAGTTAAGCAGAGAAGAGAAGACTGGAAAGACTGGATTTGGCTGCTCCTTATGCTGTTTATATCTAAACTGTCTCATAAAGTCTGACAAGTATATAATGGTTACTTCTGTTCACGGCAGGCCTGGCTGCTGATCCAGTGTCGCGCTGGTCTCAGGCCTCACATTCTCAGCTCCCTCAGTCTTCAATTCTCATGGGTTTCCTCACTATTCCAAAAACGTGTTCTTTTCAGAGATTAGCATATCGAATACATTTCTGTTTCAGCTTGCCAATTTTGGGGAAGTATGTTCTGACACAGCAAGTATAAACTAAATAAAAGGCTTAATGGCCACTTAGGCCTAGTAATTTTAGTGTAAACGAAGACATTTGCAAAAGTTTCTAGCTTCATTATATCTCCTGGTAATGTATCCTCCAAATTTGTGACAGTAGCAGCATGTGAATCAATTACTCTGAATTATCAGTGCTTTGTAATTCAAATATAATTCTTGAAATGAACTTCAGATTATGGTATCATTATAAAAATTTAAAATTAAATATGCATTCATATCTTTAATCTTTTATCCACTTCCATTAAACTGAGTTCTAGTTAAGTTCTTTGGCATTTCAACTTGACTTGACCTAAACCAAAGGCAGGCTGAATTTAGTTGCTCATTGGGTTTTTGTTTGTGTTTTTGCTTTATCTGCTGTTAATTTTAGGTACACAGGGATGGTATCTTATTCAAATTTACATACTAGGATTCATGGAATGAAAATCAATTATATTAAAAGTATGAATCCATCTGAATGTTTGACTTCTCAGTGGAAAACTATTTTATTACTTTAGTAAATCATTTACAAATAGAGCAGTATAATGAAAGGCACCCTGGGTTTTAAGCCAGATTTTAGCAGAGAAAGTACAAAATGAGTCTAAGCTATTTGTTGCATCAAAAAGGCTCAAAGAACTATGGGAAAACCTTAGAAAGAACCATGAATGGGATCCCAATGACCAAGTAAGGAATAATTTGATCATCAGAGAATAAAATAATAATGGATATAATCTATTGAACAGAATAGCAAATGGTAAGTAAAAAATATATAGTAATGAGTAAAATAAAAGCTAGAAGAGGATCAGACTGTTTTGTCTCAAATTAATTCCTCACAAAATATGTACAAATTGAAAAGGGATACAGCATAACTTAAATATAAAGAAGTCTAGGTTATTATTGTTTTAGTAAAACAATCAAAGTAAGTATCATCAGTATTGATGAGATAGAATTAAGGGAATAGATTGAAATTGGGTAGCACTTGCTAACACTCAGTGAGAAAATTATCAGATCACATCCTTGCTATTACTGCCCAACATACATATTCCATATCTCGTAAAACAACAATCAGAATAGATTTGTAGAAAATAATTAGCTCAGAAACTTAAAAATGTCAAGATAATGAAAAGAAAGGAAAGACTGGGAAATATTCTAGACTGAAGAAATGTAAACATTAGTCATGTAGGAAAAAAAATTACTGCAGAGTCATGTAGAAAAAAAAAAAGAAATGTGAACATTCAGGAAAATTTAATAAAAGATGTGATCATGAAATTTTTATTTTAATATAAATTTTTTATTTTACAGTTGAATAAATTTGAGTAAGTTTTGAGCATTTAATGGTAGCAATGTACAAATAGTCGTTTCATGATTTTTGTGGTATTCTGGGGCAATGCAGCATAATGCCCTTGTACAAAATACACACTTAAATATTTGAGGGTGTTGGAACATCAGATAGAATCCTCTCAAAAATATTCTTTAAGCCCAGTGTGCTGGTGCAAACCTATAATTCCAGCACTTGGGAGGCTGAGGCAGGAGGATTGCTGTGACTTCAAGGCCAGCCTGGGTACATAAGCTAGTTCAAGACCAGTCGGCACTACACAGCAAGACCCTGTCTCAAAAAACAAACTAATCAGTTGGTGCTTATATCAGTTGATTAATTTTTCATGCCTATATCTTGTAATATGAGCAACTACTTTGAAGGCAACAATATGCAATATATTAACAATAAATTGTTAACTCCTTATTATCCTGTTTTTAAACTGAATCATTGTTTTTATTTTATTTACTTTTTCCTCTTTAAAATAAAAACAAACAAGCAAATAAACAAAAGAATCTTTTGAACCTGTCTTCTAAATTTAATATAAATAATATTTCATCAAACAGAATATTAAAATTATAGAAAATAACAGCATAATTTGTGAAAATTATGCTATATTCTATTTAAAATCTTAACTTGTAAAGCATTAAACACAAAAACCTAAGACAAATTTTCTAAATAATAATAAAAAAATCAATAGTTGCTTTTTAAAAAATTGTACAAAAGAAAAGACTTTTAGAAAGGTCACATAAATTATAGAAGCTATTAGTTTAATTAGAACAGTTATGGATTAATTTAATACAGAGATAAATAATTCCATATGACATTATTTCTTGTTTGTGACTGCTCCTTTTCATTCTCATACATTTTTATTTCTGCCACTGTTTTTATATACTGGAATGTACACTGTGGCTTTTAAAGCACATATATTTATTTGAAAAACAATACCATGAAAGACCTATAATATTTATGTTTATTGACCTCTGTGAAAATCTAGACCATAATTGAGAAATAGAAAATTCATCTGTCTCACTGGGTGCAATAGATTTTGACTCTCCTACAAGGCAACTGGGTTCTGTTTGGTATGGATGCATATTAGTACCCACACTTATTCTTTCCCCATTTTACTAGATTATCCTTTCAAAACAGGCTCCCTAGTTCATGTGAGTTATAGGTATTTTGTAAAAGTATCATGGTCTAGTCACTTAGCTGTGACTACCACATTTTTCTTTGGATAAGGCAATGAAGATATATTACCCATTAAACATTAGTATCTTCTTAAATCCTGTAAGCTGAGCTAAAAAGCTTTGTATGAATTCTAATAATTTAGTTTGAGAGTTTATAATGATTAAAATATTGACCTAATAAACTATTGCTTCATAATTTTTGCTCTTAATTAACTTTTTGCCTGATTTTAGCCTCCTATGGAAACTCATATTTCATGCTTTGAGGCATAGTAATTGCTTACAGAACTATTACTAGCTTCTCAGTGTGATCTAAGTGTAGCGCACAGTTTTTGGAAAAGATCGTAAGTTGAATCAGTCACGAAGAGAAAGAAGACCTCAACACTACTACTACAAGTGACGATATCAATGACCAAAGCAAAGCACAGTCAGAATATCAAACTGTTTCCAAAGCTCATTCTGCTAAAAGAATTAGGGAGAGGAGTTGTTCTTTGGGGAGTGAAGGTCACAGATTAAACACTAGTGAACCACTGCCATAATGACAGGGTTTGGGAGAAGGCCCGTTGTTCAAACTGCATCTTCCTTGAATGTTACACAGATTGCTTACCAGGAGACTGTTGAGTACAGATGGAGTCAGTTACTCTGGGCTGAACTGCTGGAAATGTTTTCTACTAACAGTGCACATGGACCCTGATTTAAACAAACTGATATTAAATGTACATGTTGGCAACAATAACACTTGAGGCAAGCAGGTATGTTTCCCTGTATATTGATGATAATATGAGCATATAATGCAGTTCTTCATTCGAAGGCTCCAAAATTAAGACGAATATTTACTTTTTGCTTGGAAAGTTCTAATGTGTTAAGTGCTTATTTTTCCAAGACAACACACCAAATAGAGTAGTGTTAACATAAAGTAAGTAAGCTCTTTTCCAGAGTGTCTTTCTGGGGTTATAAATGTTATAAATAATGCCTTCTATCATCATCATCATCACCATCATCACTTTTAAACATCTTTTCTTATTCCCCTTTGCCTGATTTCTATGTTCGAGACAAGCTCACATTCGCCCCCTGTTTTCCTTTATTAAGTTTATTAAGTTTGGCCTTTAACTCTTTCTTTGCAGTAATAATGGTAGAGAAATAACTCAAGATTATAACTGAGGCTCTAAGTGTTGGAGTTATGAATATGTTCCACCCCACCCTACAAAATAACTAATCTTTATTTATATAACATTCATTTAACAGAGAACTTGATCCCTCTTTTTAACTTAGAAATATGACTACACTCACACCATCCATTTATTACTAAAACTGTTAATCTGGAAACTCTGGTAGAATAGCAGAGGAGGAAAAAGAAGCAGAGTATGAGCAAGGCAAAATCAGGGTTCAGAACATATAGTAAGTCACCCTTATAGGAGAAATTACAATTTCATAATGATGAAAGCTCTCTGAGATGATATAAGCATTCCCATTGCAGGTAAAGATAGTCACCTGGATAGCATAATGGTAATATTGCAAACAAAAATTAAACTCAACAAGAAATTACAATGAATGTCTTAACATTAGGAACTCTGGTCCTTGAGAAGACCTTCAGTTATTAGAACTAGTTTTAAAGTAAAGATGGGGTTACAGTAAACTTTTTCAGGCAGGGTTTCATTGTGCAGTTCATGCTGGCCTTTAACTTCCTATGTAAATCAAGAACTCTCAGTTCCTTCTCCAGGACTTCAAGAGTGTTAGGATTGTGGATATGTGCCACCACACCTGCCTGGTTATAAAACATGTTCTATAGGTCTTTATTAATCAACTTTTTGCTTACTTGGACAAAATACCTGACACATACAAGTTACAGAATTTCCTACTCACAGTTTCAGGGGTTTAGTCCATGGCTTGCTGACCTTGAGGCATGAATAGCACAGTGGAAGTGAGTGGCAGAGCAAAGTTGTTTAGTGCTTTGTAGTGGGAAAGCATAGCAGAGGAGCAGTTCCAGAGGAAAGGGCAAGGGGCCAGTGTAGACCCCATACTTTCATGACCTACTCAGACTTACTTCATTAATCTCTTGAGGAGCCCCAAAGCCAGTGGAGTTGACAGTCTATTTTAGTCGTCACAAATCCTAAACTCCATGTAGGGCAAATAACATTAGAATGAACCTCTTAAACTCTTTAACTGAATATTTTTTCTGATCCAGTGATAGGATAAATTCTAATAATATGAATGAAATGAGATCTGCAGATTAAGACTATATTCACAAAGAGATGGGGTAAAATATAGAAACAAGTGGAAATGTTGACTCTTGTAGATTACATGTATGACTGCATGTTTCTCATTCTCTAAAAAGTGAGGGAATATTAAATAATTAATTAATTCTTTTAACAACTAGTAGCACCATAGAATTTTTTTCCTAAATCTTATACTTTCTCTTTTTTACCTAGCAAGGGTAAAATTTTAGCTTCTATTTGCAAAAGTAATACCATCTATTCTTTTTTTTCCAAAATTTCATAGAACAAAATTAGCAGTTCCTAAATTACCTTTCCTCATGCCCAGTCTTAAAAGCATAGTCTATTTTCAGATTATTTCCTCAAATAGTTTTGTAATCTGAAAAATATCATTTTGCCTAACAAAATATCTTGTAATATTGTAGTCACTTCAAAATCCAACAGAAATTTTCTCCTTTATCATCTTCTCTCTGGTTTTTCTGTAGTACACTATTGAGTTCTCCTACTTCTAAACAGGCATTCCTCCTGGGTGTTCAGTTTCCAATTCTCTTCTTTAAACTATCTTCCTCAGACTCTTTTCTTAAACCTACCTTTTTGAATCTCTATATATTTTTAGTATATATATATACTCAAAGGTTAACTCTTGGAACTTTTACATATATATGATATATGCATATATATATTATTGCAGTTCTCTTGGATTTTTTTTTTTTTTTTTTTGCAGCACCAGGGATTGAACTCAAGACCTTGCGCTTGCCAGGCAGGCACTTAGACCGCTGAGCTAGATCCCCGGCCCTGGTGTTTTTGAGACAGGGTCTCACTGTGCCATTCAGGCTGGCCTTGAGCTCACTTTGTAGCCCAGACTGATCTCGAACTCACAACGATCCGCCTGTCTAAGCCTCCCGAGTGCTGGGATTACAGGCGTGAGCCACCACTCCCAGCTTTGGATTTTCTTTTTTATTATGTTTTATATGTTTTTCTTTTAGTGGTATCATTTACTTGTAGGTCAATAATCCATTTACTTTCTAATGATGTTATTTTTTTTTCTTGCCTAATTTCCATTACTGCAGTCTCTGTTGAGTTTAATCACTGCCAATTTATATCTTTGGTAAGATGCACAGACAAGAGACAAATGCATGGAATCCTACCTGGAGTTTATTTTCTTGCTGAAAAATGTGTTCCTTCTTTTTATTTTATTATGTTTTCTGCATTATTTAATGGTTTTCTGCACATATTTAGTTCCAAGAGATAATGTTTGTGCAATCACCTTCAATTTCTTTCTCTTCTTGATGTTTCATGTGCAATAAGTAGTATTTTGTTATAGTCTCCATGTCATCTTTATTTTTACAACTACGGTTCAAGATTTTTATCATTTTATTAATTTTTTTCAATTCCTTCTGAAACACAAATATTCATTTGAGAGCTCTCATGGGATGCTTGATTTATTGAAAAGATCACTTGTGCAATATTATAACCTGCATAACACAGACATTCTATTAAACCAACATTCACCGTAACACCAACATTCTATTAAAATTATTTTTATTTTAAACTCTTTATTAAAAGTGCTATGATCTTCCATCTAATTCAAGAAATGAGTGAGTGTTTCAAGGATGACTTCTTTTTTGCTACTTCTATTACACCTGAACATATTTGGACTGTGTCTCATGTAGAACCAGCAACAAGTCTTCCTTGGTCTTGCCTTGCCTCCCAGTATACACCCTGTCTCTGAAAGAGCTTCTGTTTGGCAAGGTCAACTGGGTTTTGTCTCTCTATGCAAATACAGTAGTCAATGAATACAGTGGTAGAAAAATTCCAGTTTCATCCTGAAAATGTGTAAATATCTTTCTTCTACAACCTCATGAGATGCTTTGATGTATTGATGTCCTGAGTGTCTCACAGTTTGGCACATCAGTCTATTTTCCCTCGTCAGTTCATCCACATGCTCCCCTAAAACAAGTGTGACTGAAATTTACTTTTAAATCATGTGCTTTGTTTTATTTTTCAGCTATTTAACAGATCACAGGCCTTGAGTTTACTTTCTGCAAATTAGCTCTTTGGAATACTGGGGTTGTTGTTATTTTAAGTGTTAAATCCATTGATGAGGTTAAGTGTATTTCAAAAAGAATGATCAAACAAATAGGATATGTGAATATGGAAAGGATATTTGGTAAAACTCAATATCAAAGGTCACGATTATGACTGTTCTCTATATAGGGTGGGGAAATCCCCTCAGACTGACAAAACATTGAAAAAAATGCCTGTTGTTTTACATGAGACATTCAGCTAGAATCTTGACAGTGTGGCAGATTTGTGACAAGGATGCAGAGAAATATTGCAGGGAAATAATTTAATTTAATTATTTAATTCTAAGCAGTGGGAACAGAAAAGAGTAAATACACAAAAATGGTGAGCATCTTGGCAGAAACTTTACCCACTGGAACTAAGAACTCGAACACAAATCCCTGATAACCTGGCATGGATCACAGTCCTGGCCATATGCTTAGAGAGGATGGGGGCTATGCTTTCTATCACAAGGATAGGATGTGCTCTTGGAGTCAGAGAATAAATTGAATGGGAGGAAACAAATATTTATTCCATGTCTGTTGGTCAGACTGAGTCCTACTTAATAATGGATAAGGGTACATCATGAATTGTTGTAAGAAAAAGAAAAGAGAGAGAGAGAATCCCTGTGCCTCCTAAACAAGCACAATCTCCAAACCAGGAATGGATTAAAACACTCAGACTTGGAGCTTTTTGACTTATAGAAGATGTAATTAAGGCTCTCGGAGAATTGTTTTCAGTAGTTATTATTGATTTCAAGGATATCAGAAGTGTGAGATGGTGCTGAGCTTGAGAGAAATTTGAAGAGTAATTTTAACCTCAGGCATAGAACTTGCAGAAGGAAGCAAGGGCAAAAATGTCAGGTTTTCAGAATTCACCAACAAAATTAAGTTTTCTGATCTTCTATAGAATACTGAGAGAGAAATGCATCAAAGCTGACTTTTAATGCCCCCTTTTCTACTCTAAGGTTTTATTAGTACTGACCTCTTCTTGGACAAGAAAATAAAATTTCTGTAGAACTAGTTTATTTGCTTCCATCTAGCATGAAGGAAAATGTTAATCCATATGATGAAGACACTTTGTAAATTATATGGTCACTCTTTAAATCTGCACACCCACATAAAGGGATCACAGTACTCTGAAGAATTGTCAGCTTTTGTGAACATTGCATTCACTGAGTGACTTCCCGAGAGAAGAGAAAACATTACACATTGACTGCAGGGAATACTGCCTACTCGAGAAGGGAAACCTTTTTATCTGAGACACAATAATTGCAAATAATTTAGGAGAGGAAACATAAGCCTCTTTTGTTCTTCATTCATGGACTTCTTAGTTTTGTACATATCTGGACCCAGTTGGAGTCCATTTTCTCTCTCCAACAAACAGCCAAGA
>RJWT010037366.1:0-13077 GCA_004365215.1 Cuniculus paca | reverse complement strand
GGTTAATGAAGCAATTCACTCTACCCTTACTTGAAATACTTCACTCCAAGCTTTTCTTGACTTGATGGTTGTGTTCTGAAACCTGCCATGCTTCTGATGGACTTTTCTTCATAGCTTTGAATATTCTATTCTTGTGTGTCATTCCTGGGATCTTGATTATTATATGTCTGAGTGTAGATTTATTTTGGTTTTGGCTAATCGGAGATCTATATGCCTCACTTATCTTATGTCAGATTCTTTCACCCTACTTGGGAAATTTTCTCCTATTACTTCTTCAAATAGTCTTTTTATGTCATTTGTGTTGACTACTGCTTTTTCATTGCCATCTGCTATTTTATATTATTTGTCTTTGCACCATCTTGCAGCTGTTGAATTTTTATTTCCTGGTTCCTTGATATTTTTGTACTAAAAGAGCATCCAGTTAGAAATAGAATATTCAAAGCTGTTAGAGAAAATAAACAGATTACCTATTTCAAGTTCTGAAAAAACAACTTATAATGTAGTGATGTACACTGCAAAACTATCTTTCAAAATTAATGGAGAAATAATATACTTCCATGACAAAGAACAGTTGAAGAATTTCATAACCACCCAACCAACTCTACAAAGAGTACTGAAAGATACTCTAGAAAGAGATAAAAATCACAATTCCAAGAACAACAACAGAAAGAAAAATTCAAACAGGGAAAGCAATGCAACAGAGGAGAAAAATAGAGAACCCATAGCATAAAGATAACATGTCAAAGATAAGCCAGTATATATCAGTTATAACCATTGATATAAATAGTCTCAATTCACCAATCAAAAGAAACAGACTGACTGAGTGGGTCAAGAAACAAAATCCAATAAGATGATATGTACAAGAAACACATTAACTCAAAAGGAAATTTATAATCAAATAACCACTAACCCAATTGTAATGAAGGACACCCCATTTTCACAAAGACATAGATCAACTAGACAAAATCAGCAAAGAAAGAAGAGAATTGAAACAAACTTGTGAACAAATGGATTAGTAGACACATATAGAGTGTTCCACCCAGCATCAGGACACACATTCTTCTTAGCTCCACATGGAACTTTCTCCAAAATAGACCATATACTAGCCCATAGACTATGCTTAAGTATACACAGAGGAATTGAAACTATCCTATGCATATTATCTGACCATAATACATTAAAATTGGAAATTAATGGCAAAAGAAACAGAAAAATCCTCATAAACACATGGAAATTAAATAACAACCTCCAGAACAACCAATGGGTCACAGATAAAATTAAAGAAGAAATTAAACAATATCTACAATCAAAGAACAATTCAACTACAACTTACAAGAACCTGTGGAACACAATGGAAGCAGTCCTCAGAGGAAGTTTTATAGTGATGAATTCTGACATCAGAAAAATAGAACAAGCACAAATAAACAAACTAATGTTATACTTCAAGCTACTAGAAAAGGAAGAGCCAGTCAAGCCCAAAGCCCAAAGAAGGAAGAAATTATAAAGCAGAAATTAACACAATTGAGACTAAGAAAACAATACAAAGAATTAACAAGCCAGAGTTGTTTCATTGAAAGAATAAATAAAATTGATAAACCCCTAGCTAATCTCATATAGAAAAGGAAAGAAAAAACTCAAATTCAGGAAATAAGGAATGAAAAGGATCTTGTAGAAATTCAAAAGATCATCAATACCTACTTGAAAAATCTTTACTCTCATAGGACGGAAAACACAGAAGAAATAGATAAATTCCTAGAAATATATGAATTACCAAAGCTGAGTCAAGAAATTGTAGAAATTCTGAATAATCCAATATCAGTTAATGAAACAGAAAATGTAATTAAAAACTTACCAAGAAAGAAAAGCCCAGGTCTTGATGGATTCACAACTGAATTCTACAAGAAATTTAGAAAAGATTTAATGCCAATACTCCTCAAATTCTAATTAAATTGAAAGAGGAGCAATTCTCCCTAAGTCATTCCTAGAGGCAAGTGTTACAAACCCAGGGAAGGAATCAACCAAAAATGAGAACTACAGGTGAAACTCCCTAATTAACATAAATACAAAAATCCTCAATAAAATACTAGCAAACAGAATGCAGCCAATCATCAAGAAGATTATACAACATGACCAAGTGGGATTAATCTCAGGAATCTGGGGTGGATTGACATATGAAAATCAATAAACATAATACATTATATCAACAGAACCAAAAACAAAAGCCACATGATCATCTCAATAGATGCAAAAAAGCTTTTGATAAAGTCCAACACTCATTCATGATGAAAACCTTACAGAAAATCAAAACAGATGGGTTTTACCTCAATCTGATAAAAGTCATGTATGACAAACCAATGGCCAACAACATACTAAATGGATACAAACTGCAAGTTTTCAACCTGAAACAAGGAACAATACAAGGATGTCCACTATCACCACTCTTATTCAATATACTTTTGGAAACATTAGCCAGAACATTTAAACATGAAAGAGACATTAAATAAAGAAGGATACAAAAGGAAGAAGTTAAATTATCATTCAAGGATGACATGATACTCTACATAGATGAGCCCAAAAACTCTACCAAAAGATTTCTATATTTAATAACATATTCAGTACCATAGCTGAATACAAAATCAACACTCAAAAATCAATAGCATTCTTGTACACAAACAACAAACTCACTGAGAGAGTAATTAGGGAAATACTCCCCTCACAATAACATCCAAAAAGTGAAACACTTAGGAGTCAATCTAACAAGGTAAGTAAAAGATCTGTACATTGAAAATTTCTGTAGTCTGAAAAAAGAAATCAAAGAGGATCTCAGAAAATTGAAAGATACGCCTTGTGTGGATAGGAAGAACCATCATTGTGAAAATGGTCATACTCCCAAAGCTGTTATACAGATTTAATGCCATCCAAATCAAAACACCATTAGCATACCTCATGTATTTAGAGAAAACATTCCTAAAATTCATCTGACACCAGAAGATACCTAGAAGAGCAAAGGCAATCCTGGGCAACATGGCAAGGCAAGAGGCATCACAATCCCTGGCTTGAAAGTGTACTACAAAGCTACAGTGATAAAATCAGTATGGTACTGGCAAAAAAAAAGGCTTAAAATCAATGGAACAGAATAGAAGATACAAACACAACTACACATTTAGCCATCTTATCTTTGACAAAGGGGCCAAACATGTTCACTGGAAGATAGTGAGGCTCTTTAATAAATGGTGCCGGAAAAATTGGCTGTCTGCATGCTGAAGACTAAAACTAGAGCCATGTATGAAACTATACATTAAACTAAATTCAAAATGGATCAAAAATCTAAATATTAAAACAGGAACTCTAAATCTATTGGAAGATAAAGTAGATAGAAATCTTGAAGACATAGGGGTAGGCAGAGAGTCATGAACAAAAACCAAACTGCATGGAAAGTACTTCAAAGAATCAACATCTGGGAATTCATCTGATTAAAAAGATTTTGCTTCAAAAGAAATCATTAACAAAGGGAAAAGGAAACCCAAGAATTTGGAAAAAGTTTTAGCCAACTGTCCCTCAGACTAAAGGCTTTTATCTAGAACATACAAAGAATTAAAAAAAAAATTCAGCCTCCAAATTCAAAGATTCAATTCAAAAATGAGCATTTCACATGAATACATACTTCTCAGATGAAGACATACAAATGGCAAATAAATTTATGAAAAAATGTTTGACATCATTGCTCATTTAAGAAATGCAAATTAAAACAACACTGAGATTCCATCTCACCTCAGAAAGAATGACTATCATCAAAAAATCATCCAAAATAAATGCTGGATGGGCTGTGGGGGAAATGGAACACTTTTCCACTGTTGCTGGGAGTGTGGACTGGGGCAACCACTCTGGAATCAGTGTGGAGATTCCTCACAAAGCTAGAATTAGAGGTTCCATTCAACCCAACTATTCCCCTTCTGAGTATTTTTCCAGAAGAACTGAAAATATCATACCACAGCAATATATGTTCGCCCATATTTACAGTAGGAACATTTATAATAGCTGAATCTCGGAAACCCAAACCAAATGGCCATCAACCAAGGAATGGATGTTCTGTTTTTATACAGTGGAGTACTACTAAGCAGTAAAGATAAACTTGAGGCTTTCATAGGTAAATGAATGCAGCTAGAGACCATACTCATAAGTGAATAAATAAGACTCACAAGTGTAAGTATCATATTGTCTCCCTAATGCAAGAAACTGAAAGAGTAAATAAGAACCCAATTGTACAATTAGATATTGTGAAAGGGAAAAACAGCTCAAAAGGAAAGAGCAAGTGGTCTGGGAGAAAGAAGGAAGGAAAAAAAATACATACATATTTATACAAGATAGCTAGGATAATTGTACTACTCATTCTATTAGTTTGTTGAAAGGAACAGTTAGTTCTTATATTGTTTGATTAATTTTTCATGCCTATATTTGGTAATCTGAGCAACTATTTTGAAGACAACAATATACAATTTAATAAATTGTTAATTTCCTATCATATTGTTTTGAAATTCTGTATCATTTTTATTGCTTTCTTTTTTATTCTCTTTAAATTAAAAAAATGAGCTAAGATTAATAATATCACCAAGAATGAAAATCCAGGTAGGATTATTAGAGAAGAAGAAAGTGAAGGGAAAGTAAGGACAAGGGTATTAAAAAAAAAATACAAGCTGCAGTGCATGTACCCACTCCTGAGATGATTGTAAACTGCATGTACTGCAAGTAGGTACTAAAAAATATTTAATAAAGTTTTTAAAAGAAGAATTTTAATTCTGTTAGGTTCTCATCACCTAACTATCTCTTAAAGTCAAACTCTTAATTCTATCACATTAAAAAGTGAATTTTTTTCTTGATGGGGTACAGTCAAACTGTTCCAGATGACTTTTAGTTTTGCAACAACTTTATTTTCCACAATGTTTTGATTTTAAACAACTATTAGAGCAGGAAATCTATAAAGACAACGAAGCACAGAAATAAGATTTTTAACTTGATCTTGAATCAGTGACAGACTATATTGAAATTCCTGTCTAATGAGTTATAATAGTCATGTCACAGTTAACCCATTTCCTCTTGAGTCACAGAATCACTGAATTTGAAATGGCCTTTCTTACTGAGATTTCTGTGTTTCCTTTATGTCTATCACAAAATGTATATTTGGACATTGTGTCTTTGTGTGTCAGGCACAGTGGATTTGCCTCTGCACAGCAAAGAGCTTTAACAACAATAACACACATAGTACTGCATTGGTTTTGCACACATGTGTATATATTTGACTTTTCAAAGGCAACTGTGTTTTATCTTAACACAAGCATAGCAGCTTTGAATCAGGAATGTATAATCTGACTTCAAAGGACTTGGAAGCAAAAGCATAGCAGAATGCCAGACAGATATGAAAAACAGAAGATACCATTTTAAGAACTTGAGAAGAATAAAATTCATTCTGTTGCAAATTGTTTTCAACTGCTCCTTTGATGTTTCTTCTCTTGGTACTTGAAATTTGTATCAGAGTATTTTTTTCTGTTTATCAATTAAAATATCACTGTATAAATAACCTAAAAATTCACACTGATTGTACTATATGTATAGGACAGTAAGTGTTTAATATATGATCAATTAGAACCCTTAATGTATCATTTATGAAAATATCAAATTAACTTTATAAATAAATTCTTATAATTTTTATAGGAAAATAAACACAATCTTATAGCATTTAACCACACTATTATAAAGTGCCAAATTTCATAAGCTGTAGTGTACTAAATCAATGTGTTGTTTTTTTTCCTTGAGGTCAGGAAGCGTGGGATCCTTATTTCTGATGCAATCTATAGTACATGAACACTAAACACACAAATAAATGAATCAGTAAGTCTGGGACAAGATCCATCTCTTTTCACATCGAAGGCATACTAAAACTCACAAATGATTTCACTACATAAGATAGAATTTTTATCAAGCTACCTTCTGTATGATCATTTGAAAGGATCCTAGTTAGCAGCTGTTGTACTCATCACATTGTAATTTGCGTGCCCATTCTTCTGGGAGACGGTTTGGTGAATGGACAGGCCAGAGAACAGTGTTTGCATGCCCACTTCCAACACAGCAGCTCACTGTTGATTTCGCTTTGCTGTAGCTTTTCACTTCAAAAAAAAAAAAAAATAAAAATAAATAAATAAATAAATAAGAAAGAAAAGGAGTAACTCAGCAAACATAGGAAACACATTTATAAATTAATTAGGAATACTGCCTGGATTTGTAATATGATATGGTCTCACAACAAAACCAAAATCTAGATTCATGCACAATGAATAAAGAAGGTTTTCCTTGCTGTTGAATTTGCATGACTTTGCTGAGCATAGCTGTTGAGAAGTATATGTATCCTGTTATCTTTATACTAAATCATGTCAAGCTTTAAATACATATAATTTAATTTTTGGACATATAAATAGTTTAATCATATCCAACATTTTAAAATAAAGCTATTTATGTTTTACATTTTTGAAGCTGTTCAGAGAGATAAATAAGAAGCCAGGAAAAATATATTGCCATCTTGCTGTGAATCAACACTCTCAGATGACTAGTCAGAATTTAGTCGGTATGCTTGGGCTATTTATTTAGTATATGTTGAGTATACTGATGTCATTAAAAAGTGTAGTAAATCATTCACTGTAGAATGTTGTTTATGTTTATTCAGATACATTTCAGACATGCAATGTTTTCTTACTAATAAATACATACTCCAAGTATCTATGATAATGTAGAGAAATACAGATGACAGACTATTTTCATTTAAAATAATTCCATAAAATATTATATCTTCTCTATTTAACTATTTACATTTTTATTAAGATGTTATTTATTACAGCAACTATACATTTGGGTTATGTTGAAATCATGACAGGGAGAAATGGACCTTACACAGATTTCTAGGCAAAGGAAAAATCAGAAATGAAATACTTGCTGCAAAAAATCTACAACATTAAAAATCTTATGGCTACTATTATACATTTAATAATAATATTTAACTAATGCAATTCATTTACCAAATGCTAAGCACATTATGCAAGATTTATAGCAATATTAAAGTACATTTTTATTGTGCTATTCATTCTTAATTTTCAACTTGACAGCATTAAACTGTTCCTAGAGAGATGACTGGGTCATGGGGGTGCTACAGTCATTAGTGAGTTGACTCACTGGTGTTCATAGTAGAATATGCTAGTAAGCAATGGGATCTAATGAAGGTGGGTTACTGGGGGATGCCTTTATTTCCCACTGTATTTACCACTGGTGCCTTTCCCCTTGGTGTACTTTCTAGTGGTCCTGATGTGAGTGACTTTGTCTCACCATATCCTTCTATCATGATATTCTGCATCACGTCAGACCCATAGTGATGGAAAATGCCAACCATAGACTAAATCATCTGAAACAGTGACCCATTTCTTTCTATATAAACTATTTCCTTCTTTAATTTGTGTATGCCTATTTAATCTAAGCAATGAAAAGCTGAATAATGGGGTTATTATTCTTTTCCATTTCCACACAGAGACTGGAAATGCTTTATAAGTAGCCTTCAGTTACATATATAGTGACTGGCGTGCTGAGATGTGAATCCTGACTCGGGAATATTCAACTATGACAGTCTTCAGCCATGCAGTCATTTATTCACTGTATTTCAATAAAAGTATATCTTATTTAAATAAAATGTTTCAAATAGTCTATCTATCAGGATAATAAGTGATAGTTAATATGAAAATGCATATTCTACTTGGAAGAACTGCATATATAGGCATTCAGTTAAAATATAATAAGCACAGTTAAATTCATAATATAAAAAGGACTTGTTGCAGGTATTCACATTTCAAGGAATTTTAGTTTTGACTTGTAGTAATCTGTCATGGTATAAAAGCAAAATGGCTGAGTCTTCAACAGACCCACTCTTTAATAAGGGAACACAGCCATGTAGTCAATGTAGATGATTAGATGCAGACTGGCCCTTATCTGGTTATAACAGAAGGGGGACACTGCAGAGCGGAATGTATGTGGCACTTAATTAGAAGCCAGAAAGAGAGTGAAGGCCTGTGACAAGAGTAAATCAAATTTTTGATTGTGAAACCTTGCAGTGGATTTGCTGCAGTTATAATAGGAAACTAGCACAAGCAGTTGTCTTCGGAGGTCTTGACAAGTCGCAATACACTGGGTCCTGCTTATAGAACTTCTGACATCCTGTTGCAGTAAAATATCTTCTTCCTTCTGTCTTTTAAAATGGGAAAAATGAAATGATTCTTTTACTGTGGCTTTTCTAAAAATTATCTGCATTCTGTGGATGTGTGGACATTTTATAAAAAAACAGCTTAGAAACAGAACATAGTAAGATAGACTCACTGAGAGCTATAGTAATTGAATTCTGTATGATAGAAATTTTAAATTTTTGAATCACTTGGTGGTTCTTTCATTTGATAAAATGTTAAGCTATAGACAACTGTAACTTAGTTCCACAGTTAAATATATTAAATCTCATCTCATCTATGGATATAAGCTTTTCTTTAATTTGAATTTTTTTCTTTCATAGAATTTGTATAATATTATGAATAAACAATAACTGATTGCAGGAAAATCAGTAATTGTCAAAAGCTTTGTTATCTGTAAATCTCACTGAGAATGCTGATTCCTTTTTTTTTTTTTGCTGATTCCTTTTTATGACAGATCTTCTCTGTATCATAAAATGACTACAAAGAAAATTTGTACTTTGGTTTCAGGCCCATGGCTGGGCACATAATTCTTACAGGAATTACTATTTCAATGGTGTTAGTATTGTGCTGTTGCTATAAATGTGCTCTGATTATTATTATTTTGACTTCAGAAATTTTAGCTACAAAATTTAAGCTTTTAAACCTAATGCAATTCTCTGGATTTTCTTTTTACTATGTTGTAATTTTCTGACCTTCAGGACCTGTCACTGAGCCAAGTACAAGTAACATCTCATAAATTAAATACATACTTCATTCCTGCTGTTGTGTATAATTATCAGTGGTTAAGAAATACTTACTACTTTCCTCAAATATAAGAAATTCTCACTTTATTTGTATTTCTAAATACAGCATTTAACTTAAGGAGATATTATTACTAATGTTTAAGCTTCCTTTTGTCAATGATTTTTGATTGTTAGTGAGTCAAGTACAACTCTAAATACAACTAAATTTATAAACATTATAAAATGAAATGATAAAATATAACTTTGTACATTAAATGCAATGTTAAATAATGTAATGAAACTAATAAAACATTTTGGAAATTCTATCTCACATCCATCCAATAAATACCAGATATATGTTAATTCTCTTTAGCAGTGACTCTGTTTTGATTAGTCTTTGATCTCTTTACCATACTTATTCATAGAAATCCTTTTTCATCACGATAACTGTAAATGCTACTAATGAATATTTAGAAACTGTCTGTTCTCTTCAAACTTCTATTTCTATATCTCTATGTTGAAACTTCCCCTTCCCTACTTAATCAGAATTTCTATTTTTGCTAAGGTTTATCTAAAAACAAAAGAGTAGTCAAAAACATAATAAACAAAAGCATCACTAGTAACAAAAATGACTCCTTTCAATGGTCTAGGTGCAGTTTTATATATATTGTAAGTTTTAATTTCTTGATATAAACACTGTTATTAATAGTCTCAGTATTTTTTCAAAATCTCAAAAAAATAAAGTGACAGAGCCTAATACCTATGTGGGCCACATTCCAAATAAAAAACTATGAAGCAAATAGCAAAATAACCCAACATTGATATTATATTCTTCTCCAAGTACTAGTGATTGGCTTGCTGTTGTTATTAACCAAAGGCAGTCACTTTTAACATTTAACAGACCATCAAACCATTTTTCCTTCCTCTTTATTCTCAAAACCTCAATTTTCCAAAGCTATCAGTCTCCCCTCCATATTCAGAGGGGATTATAAAAAATGCAAGTCAATGAATGCTTGATTCTCCAGTTCTGGTTTAGGTTCCCTAAACTAGGTTGTGTCAATCATGAGTAAAAAGGAAGAAATATTTTTGTACTATTGTTTAGTAATGTTACATAAAAAGAACAGGGTTTTTCTCTCTGTCTGGAAGAACATTATAAAAGAAAGTATGGCCTCCAAGTATTACTTCATGCTTTCAACAGAAAGAAGCAATAAATGAAACAAACACAGAAACTATAGAACAAGTGAAAAGATTTAAATTGGACCGGTAACAATTTTGACCCTGTTATCATACCAACTCTAGATCCTATTCGTCAAAACTTTCCTTCCCATTCATTACTAAACCAGGTTGATTTCTTATTTTTCTGACATTTGGACCTATCAGATATTGAAAATTCCTATCAGATATTGAAAAATGCTTTAAATGTTAGCGTAATCCAGAAGTGCTTTATTATTCCTTGGTGTTTTAACTATTGATACTTTACTATGACCCGTAAGTCCCTAATAACACCACAATTCCTGTCTTTGCTTCCCATTTAGACATACTGTCTACATTACGCTCTCAAATTCCACTATTATCACTGTAAGCTTCTTCCACGGTTATCACGAGTCATTTGCATCAAAGCTCTGGTTCCTCGGAGCTTTTTTGGAGTTTACTGAACCTTAATTTTATCTATCTTCAGTCTGTGCAATTCACAACTCAACAGACACTTCTCATGAAACTGTCCATTAAACTGTCAAAAATTTCAATCATTAAAGCTAAATATTTTTAATATGGTAATGCTAGAATATTTATAGTTGATTGTTAGCAAATGCCTTTGCCACTCTTTTGAACATCACAGCTATGGTTAGAATGTTATTTTATGTTTATGGTCATAAAAGGGAGATTGGGAAAATGAGAGTATAGAGAGTGCTTACTTACATATTTTTAAAATTATGTCATAGGTATAAAAGGATCTGCATGATTAACAATGCTAATGAATTTTATTGCTTAATTTTGATTTACTTGTTTTGTTTTATGAATTAAAAGCTTAATACCTATAGTTTTGGTTTTAGAAATATATAGTAGCTATTTTTTATATTCTTGATATTCAGTTTTTAAAAGTTATCTTCTTGGTCTCTTGTCCCATTACCCTTCAAATTTTCTTTTCTCTCTAAATAGTGTGATTTATCTTTTCAAAAGTTCAATAAAGTCCTGTAATTTCTGTTATTATAAATATTTTTTATTGTAGAATATTTTCTTATGGCTTTACTATAATTAATAATTAAATTTAAAAAGACCCCCTTTGAGTCTCACATTAAAAATACACTACAGTTAAAAACATAATAAAATAAACATTAAAATGGAATAAAATATTTAAAAGCTTAGAAAACTGGCATCAATAAACCAATGCAAAGAAACTTATCTCCTCCAGACTGCTGAGAAGGAAAACAACCTGTAATCACATTTGGTGGTTCTTTATTTCAGGAGCATTTGCTTCTGGTTTACTGACTTGCTGCCTTTGTAAGCTTCTATTTTGACTGTTATTGGTCATTCTGTCACTTTGAGGGATGAATAGAAAAAAGAATTCTGGACTTTAAAATATCTGAATGGAGAGCTGGCTTCTCAAACAAAATAACATTAGTAAATGTACTTAACAATTTTTTAATAGCTAAATTGGATGACTCTATGTCTGGCTTTATTTGACCAGATCTAATATACTTGATGCCTTCAGCATAATTAATCAGGTAATGCACTTTAGTGAATGCCATCATTGCTTGTCTGTGGATAGTGCTAAAGACACTAGTTCTAACGTTTTGGGACTTGCTTGGAATTCATATGACCATCTACTTTTTTAAGATAAAGAATGTGAGAATAAATGCACTTTAAATTGATATTTGTGGAAACAGGCTGAAAAAAGATACATGTGTTAGGTACATGTGCTAACCCTGCACTAGTAATGGAAACATTAAGTATTACAAAAGTAGTAATAAAGCAAAATATTTTGTATTTCTAAAGTAGTGATACTTGTGAAGTTTAAATTGATAAATGTTAAAATGAAAAATGATAATTTTTCCCCATCACCAAAGGGAAAATGATCAAAAAATTCCTGAATATCAAAAAAGAAAGTTGTGGAAAGAAACAATAGCACATGTGGGCTGTCTTTGAAAAATAAGAGATAATCATATATTTACAAAAGAAAACTATAATTAAAAACATACTACAGAAATGTAAATATAGGCCAGGTGTGGTGCCACTCTCCTGTAATCCCAGCATGTGGGAGGCTGAGGCAGGAGGATCGTTGCAAGTTTGAGACCAACCTGGGCTACAAAGTGAGCCCAAGGCCAACCTGAACTGCATAGCAAGACCTTCTCTCAAAAAAAGACAAAACAAATGTAAATATGCCTGTTTCTAACTGTGTTCAATAACATTTTTATATTTTTGAATAAAAATTAAAATATATTATAATAGTAAAATACATAATTTAATTAAGGAGAAATGTCAATTTAAGCGCTTACTCTAACATGTTGCCAGAAAATGAAGTTCTTAAGAAAAATTAAACTTGACAAAATCTAATAACTGATTGCCATGTGCTTCAATTTAAGCACATATCCTAAATGCCATAAGATCTGTACAACTGAAATATTTATTTGAAATAGCTTATGTTTATCTCTTCATGTATATATTAAGGAGTTAGTATACTACTTATTTCTTAAAATGTTTTACATTAAAATAGTATCATGTCTTACATTTGTTTGAGTTGTGATAACCACTTTAAAAATATAGCAATTATTTTAATGTCAACAAAGAAAACTGTAATTCTTTTTTGTAGTTCTCCACAGCTAAAAAATTCTGTTATTTGTAGATCAGTAAATAAGCTATTTTGTACCAGAGCACTGTTGTACCATATCTTGTCTTTCTGTGTTCAATTTCTTTTATTTGGTGATTTCTAAATTTGTGCTTTAAGTGTTATCCTCCCTTCTTCATAATGAATCATCAGAAAAAAAAAAGAAAGGCTATGGCATATCCTGTATCTATCTATACCTATACCTGTACATACACCTACACCAACACCTATACCTATATCTATATCTATATGGCTTTTT
>RJWT010037365.1:0-13073 GCA_004365215.1 Cuniculus paca | reverse complement strand
TTTTCAATTTCCTTAACTGAAACTCAAATTCAGTAGTTTTACATCTTCTTGATCCAGCTTTGGTAATTCATATTTTTGTAGAAATCTGTCCATTTTCTCTGTGTTATCAAATCTATGAGAGTAAAGAGTTTCAAAGCAGGTATTGATGATCTTCAGTATTTCCACAGGTTCTGCAGTGATTTCACCCTTTTCATTCCTTATTGTATGGATTTGTGCTTTTTCTTTCCTTTTTTTAATAAGTTTCATTAGGGGTTATTGATTTTATTTATTCTTCCAAAGAACCAACTCTTTGACTCATTTATATCTTTGTATTGTTTTCTTAGTCTCAATGGAATTAATTTCTGCTCTGATCTTTATAATTTCCTGCCTTCTTTTGGCTTTGGGTTGGACTTGCTTTTCTTTTTCTAGATGTTTGATGTGTAACTTCAGATTGTTTACTTGTGTTCCTTCCATTTTCCTGATGTGAGAATTCACTGCAATAAATTTCCCTTGGAGGACTGCTTTCATTAAACATCTCACAGATTCCAATAAGTTGTATATGTATTTTCATTTGCCTGTAGATATTGTTTATTTTCTTCTCTAATTTACTCTGTGACCAACTGATCTTTCAGGAGTGTATTATTTAATTTCCATGTGTTTGCACAGTTTTTGCTGTTTCTTTTGTCATTAATTTGCAGTTTGATGGCACAATGATCAGATAGTATGCATGGGACAATTTCGATTCCTTTACATTTACTTAAGCATGTTCTATGGGTTAGTACATGGTCTATTGTAGAGAATGTCCCATGTGAAGCTGAAAATAATGTATATTGTGATGTTGTTGGTTGGAAAACTCTGTACACATCTACCAGGTCTATTTGTTCAGAAGTTTGATTCAGTTCTGTTATTTGTTTGCTGATTTTCTGTCTATTTGATCTGTCTCTTTGTGTCAAGAGTATGTTCAGATCTCCCATTATAATTGTGCTATTGCTTATTTGAGTTTTCATTTCTATTAATATTTGTTTTACATAGGTGAGTGCTCCCATATTTGGTGCATATATATTTAAGATTGTTAATTCTTCCTCTTGAAGTTTTCCCCTAACCAGTATGTAGTGACCTTCTTTATCTCTTTTGACCATTCTTGCTTATTAAGTTGACATTGTCTTCAAACAGAATAGCTACCCCTGCCTTTTTGGGGGTTCCTGTAGCATGGAGTATAGTTTTCCACCATTTGACTTTCAGTCTATGAATTTCCTTTTTGCTAAATGTGTTTCTTGTAGGCAGCGTATGGTTGGATGTTGTTTCTTGATCCATTCTGCCAGTCTGTTTCTTTTGATTGGTGAATAGAGGCCATTTACATTAATGGTTATAAGTGATATATACTGGCTTGTTTTAGTCATGTTATCTTTCTGTGGTGGTTACTTTACCTTTTCCCTCTACTGAATTGTTTGCCCTGCTTGGTGTTTTTATTCTGTTGATCTCCTTGAAGCCATCGCTATTTTCACATCTATCTAGAGTATCTTTCAGTATTATTTTCAGGGTTGGCTTGGGGGTCATGAACTTCTTCAGCTGCTCTTTGTCATGGAAGTATCATCTGTCCATCGATGTTGAAGGATAGTTTTACAGGGTACATTGGTCTGGGTTGGAAGCTTTTTTCTTTCAAGACTTGAAGTACTTCACTCCATGCTCTTCTTGACTTCATTGTGTTGAGAAGTGTGCTGTGATACTGATGGATTTTCCTTTATAGATGATTTGCTTCTTTTCTCTAACAGCTGTTAATATTCTGTTTTTATGTTGGATTTATGGGATGTTGATTGTTTTATGTCTTGGTGTGTATTTATTTTGGTTATGGCTAACTGGAATTCTATATGCTTCACTTATCTGAATGTCAGTTTCCTTTCCCATGTTTAGGATATTTTTGACTTTTACTTCTCCGAATAGTGTTTTTATATTATTTGTGTTTTCTCCTTCTTTTTCATTTACACTTATCAGTCTTATATTGTTTTTCTTTTCATCATCTTGCAACTATTGTATTTTTATTTCCTGATTCCTTTTTATTTTTAAAAGTTGTTTCCTTTCTTTCTCACTAGCTGCAATCTTGTCTTCAAGGTCTGAAAGTCTATGTTGACATTCACTGAGGTGGCTTTCCCAGCTCTTGATGGCCTTCTTGATTTCCTGGATATCTCTGTGAATCTGTTTCATGCATTCTAATTCTTTCTTGTATTCTTCATTTAGGGTTTCCATCCTTTTGTAGTGCTCCTCTACTTTTTTTAACTATATCTTCTTTAGATGTGTTTAGCATTTCTTTCATTACATTTATCATTTCTTGTTTTACCTGGGAGGTTATTTCTAATCTCAATTCTTTTACAGCTTCATGGAGTTGTTTCTTTACTTCAGTCCTTATCATTTCAGAAGTTTCAGGTGTGTGGCTTATATACTTTCTTCTATGTCTGTGTCTCTTTGGCTTGTTTGGGATGGACTGGAGGTGTGAGATTGCATTTGCTCTTTTGTTTTGTGATTTTCCTGTATTCTCCAGTGACAGGTGAATGCAAAGTCTCAGTTCTTTCCTGGGTTAAGGATGGCTGTCTGTACTGCAGGGAATTTCCTCATTCAAGATGAGGTGTTAGGCAGGCTTTACAGGATACTGAGGGGTGCTTGAAGGCACTCTAAGAAAGGGCAGTATGCCAGGCAGACCTTCAGCACACCACACTGTGTATGCCAAGGCTCTCTGGCTGTTGAAGGTACAAGGCAGAGCCCCACAAGATACCCTGCAAGGTTACGAGGCTCCAAGCCTAGGTGAAATTCACAGTGCATGCCTTCAGCTCCAGGTAGTCCTATTACTGTGGCTGCTGCTTGATCGTGATTGGGTGGAGCCCAGGCAGGACCCCATGGATGCTCCAAATGTCTGGGGCTGATGGCAGAATTGGCATGGGTCTCTACCAGGCTTCTTGCAAGGTCCCAAGCTTCATGGCTCTGTGAAATTCACTCTGCATGCCTTTGGCTCAGCCAGGCTCAGAGTTGCAGCTGCTCTGTTGCTCTGGGGAGGCTGGGCTCCCCTTCACTGTTTGCTTCACAATCACAATACACTGAGCAGTTTTACTCCATGCAGACTCTTCTTCTTCTCACTTCTCATCATGCAAACACTGATATTTCTAAACTGTGAGCCAGAATGAACTTTTCTGTCTATAAATGTGGTTGTCAGAAATATTATTCTAGTGATGAGTGACTAAGAAAATTGGTTTGTAAAGCTTGGAACACAGTGATTTCTAAGACTGAACACCACAAAAGACAATTTTGAGAAACTCAGTTTGCAGACTTTTAATCCATAGTCATTAATAAAATAAAGCATAAAAGCAATGAAATAGCAAGACTTAATAAACATTTTACAGTAATAATACTAATACTATATGATTGAAATTCTCCAGTTAAATGATGTAAACTAGCTAACTAGATATTTTTGAAAGAGCCAAATATTTACTATATGAAAGAAACTCACCTAACCAGAAAATAAAGACACAGACTCAAAGCAAAAGATGGAGAATGATACTCCAATTTAATGACCTCCAAAAGAAAGCATAAGCAGTTATACTCATATCCAGCAAAATAAACTGCAAGTTAACCAAAATCATTGTATACAGATAAACAAATCTTCTAGAATATATAACAACTTTATTCAAACATTGGATCATCTAATTTTATAAGACAGATACTACCTAACATAAATGGAGAGATAGGTCCTTGTGAAATAATAGTGAATGACTTTAATACCCTACTATTGCCAACAGTTAGACCATCCAAACATAAATGAAGAAATATCAGACTTTAATTACACCATCAATTAAATGAATTTGACAGATATCTATAGAATGTTTCATTAAGCTGATGCAGAATATATGTTCTTTTTTATTAACACACAGAATTTTCTCCAAAATAGGCCACATTTTAGGCTATAAACTCAGTCCTAACAAATACCAAAATGAATTAATGTATTACATTTCATCACAGTAAAATGGAATCCAACTAGAAATCAATAAATTGTTCAGAAGAGTAGCCAATGTCTAGAAAGGGTTTTATAATTGTAAATATTATTATTCTTTATAAACTCAGAAGTTTTCCAGACGGTTAACAACTGAGGTACAGTAAATATGCTTTAGCCCAAACAGACTTTAGGCTATAATCTGCACATCAAATAATACTTCACTCTTATAACCTATAATATACATTTTAAATCTCTATATTTTTACAAAACTATCCTAATTATTTTGATGAAACTAGATTCAAATTTACATTTGTGTTGACAGCAAATATGTGAATATATTTAATCATGATATAAGGAATTATATGCTATCATTAAGAAAGCATAAACTTTTAAAGTAATTTAGTTGTAATTTTGGAAAAGAAATTACCAAAAACCTCTAAGCAGGTCTAATTGACTCTGTACATAACTTTAATAGAAATTCTTCCTCAGATTTTAAAAATTTCCTCAAGGAAATGGAATAATTTCTATTCTGAGTAAGACTTTTCTTCATAAGTTAGAAAGTGTTCGAGTTGTTTTTCCATTTCAGTTGAATGAATGTCTTTGGAATTGAGAATTATGCAGGTATTTTAATGACTGTTATTTTCAGCAGCAACATTCACATTTTTTATGTATCAATTCAAAGACACAGGTGCAAACATTTGCTTGTCGATTATTAACAATCAGTGAGAGCTTCTTCAAGCTCTATTTCCTTAAAGAATTTGAAAAATGGAAGGGGAAAACAGAAACCAAAGAAATACAATATTCACCTAATAGTGCAGAAGTAATTCTAGGATAATGAAATACATGATAAAATCCAATTACTGGTAAGTTCTAAGTTAGCAAAATTTAATTTTTCTGTGGAGAACTACACAGATTTATTATGACTTCAACCTTTTCAGACTTGAATGCAGGATTTATTCCACTGGAGTTCATTGAGACACATCATTGTCATATTTACTGTCATACTTGTGATAACACAAAATTGAAAAGATTATGGATTTACTCAACTGAAAAGAATTCCTAAGTTTATGTCTGTTAGGGAAACTGAGGTGCAACTGAGACCACCAGCGCAAGCAAAGTTGAAGCAACTGAGGAGGACTTTATTGCAGACCAAGTGTGGTTGGGCCAAGGGAGAAAACACCTTTGGCCCTGACTGAGGGAAGAGGACATATTTTTATAGGGTAGTTTAGGGAGGGGCGGGGGCTTGCTGAGTGGTGGTGCAAAATTTTGAGTCTCTAAGTAGAGGGTCTAAGGCTAGGTGATAGACAGGGCAGTGTTGGGTACAGGGAAATCTGGCAGGCACAGAATGTCTCTTGTGCTTTTTGTGGAATCAGCTCTGCAAGTTGAACTGTGTGGTGGCAGCTGCCAACTTCCTGTTGAACCTTGCACTCTTCCAGGTGTGAATAACAGGTCTGTTGGGGGAGTTTTTCTCTCCTAGTTCAGAGGAGGTCTGGTTCAGAGACCTGACAGTGTCCTCTTCTTATCTTACTGCAAAATTATAAAGTTAGTTGGAACTACTTCTTATTCTGTTGGTGCTTAGTAATATTTTTATGTGTTCTGAGATATAACATGGTTTTTCCACGTTGTGGATGCAAAAAGGAGGAAAACATGTTTACTGGGCAGGATGAGCCAAGCATTGTGTCAAGTGTCATCGTGTTGATATGTAATCTTGCAAGTTGAGAATTCCAATCCATTTACCAAGGAACAAAACTGATTTTGGGGGTTAGTGAGTTTCTTGCGACCAATTAACCATTGTTTGAGGTGAGATCTATTCTGTAGTTTTGTTGATTTGAGTTTTGATGGTCAAAAAACCAAATTCTATGAGATCATGAATTAACACATTGTTTTATTCAAGTTCAAACATCTGTGTCTTTTCTGTTTTGTAACTAGTAAGCTCCTTGTTCCTTACTGCATCATAATTATATTCGCTCAGTTTAAATTTCAGTATCTGGGCATGGTGGTGCACACTTGTAATCCCCAATAGTCAGGCGGCTCAAGAAAGAGGATCATAATCATAATTTTGAGCCCAGCCCAGGAAATTTAATGATGGAACTTTTTCTAAAAACAAAAAAATGGAAAGGGAAAAAATGAAAATTAAAGAACTCAGTAGTTGAATGCTTTTCTGCAATGCACAAGGTCCTGGATTCAATCGCTAGTACTGCAAAAATTAAAACAGAAAGAGAAAGAAAGAAAGAAAGAAAGAAAGAAAGAAAGAAAGAAAGAAAGACAGACACAGGGAAGGAAGAAAGGAAGAAGGGAATGAAGGCGAGGGAAGGCTGAGGGAAGGAAAGGAAAGGAAAGGAAAGGAAAGGAAAGGAAAGGAAAGGAAAGGAAAGGAAAGGAAAGGAAAGGAAAGGAAAGAAAAAAGAAAAGAAAAGAAAAGAAAAGAAAAGAAAAGAAAAGAAAAGAAAAGAAAAGAAAAGAAAAGAAAAGAAAAGAAGGAAAGGGAAAGAGAAAGGAAAGGAATAAGGAAAAAAGGGTCCAGGGATATAGCTCAGGCGCACAGCACTTGCCTGGCAAGCACAAGGTTGTGAGTTTGATTGCTGGTACCCCACACACCAAAAAAAGGAAAGAAGAAAAGAAAGGAAGGAAGGAAAGAGAGACAAAAGTAGGGCATTAAATTATATATATGATGTATGAAAAATATGACTTACTCTTTCCTAAGATTCCCATTTTTGATTTAGTTTAAGGGATTATGCGAGTCAGTTAACCTGCTATAAAACAAGAACAACCCTGAGACAGTCTGTCATCCATTTATCAAGTAAAAGTCAGTATTTTGCTAATCATTAAATGACTGCTGAAAAATGAATTTTTGTTAGTAAAATAGCATTCTGTTATTTGGTATGAAGAATGCTATAAATGGTCTATGTTGGTGAAATTAAAGGTATTCCAGTTATTTTAATGTCAATTTATATTATTTTGGAGGTATACACAGTTGTGGATGAAAGTAGCAAAGACTATACTTTCCTCTCATGAATGCAACACAAAGGTGACACCTAGGAATCCCTGATGTCCTGCAATGGGAGATTCTTGCTTGCTACATTCCACCTCTAAGACACCGATCGTTGTCTGTGGAAATTCGCTCGATCACAGCACAGAGTCCCTCAATGGAAAAATTAAAGGAACGTCATCCAACATCAAGCTAGTGAATTTTCTAAAATAAAATTCTGGGGGAAAAAATTTGTTAATATTTGCCTTTTCACTGGGTCTATGGGAGAGTACAGCTAAGTTCAATCATTTCAAGGATTTCTGATGGTTATTGCTTATCATCCCAAAAGAACTTCTGAGAAGAGCAGGGTCAAGTGCCTTAAGGTCATTTGCAACACATTGTGCAATACCCCATGTGAAGCCTTGAAAGTTTCAGATGCAGGCACTAAGGCAAAAAGTTTTATTGGACTTAGAGAGAAAATTAATTTCGCTTTTGCAAGGTAAAGCATCACAAATTTTACTATTTAATTATCAACTTTGTATTTCGCTTCTCTGTTTAATGGCTTTCTCATTCGCATAATTCCCTGTTCTACAGACACATTCAGACTTCATGAATCAATTTGCTAACTAAAAGGTTCCTTATCACTCCCACTCCCTTACAGCAGGACTGAAGTCTTCTAAATATGACAACACAAAAAGGGAAAACATCTGTGCTGCCAATGCCAAGAGGCGGCAGCTTTCACTAAATGGAGAAAAGAAGCTTTCAGACACTTTAAGTATTTAAAGTATTTAAATGAATGTTTGCTACCGACTTCTCCTTGAGTCATCTTGGGAAGACTCGGAAGATAGTCTGGGTTTAATTAAATAAGTAGAAATGTAATAAAATAAAAAGCATTTATTAAACAATGTCTTTAATAACAGATTACACACCCCAAATTAGGTTTCATACATGGTATAGAAGGACAAACATTCTTCCATTAACTTCTGTGGGCTTAGCTATTGACATGGCAAGAAGGTTAGAATTCAGTGAGGTGAGTAGACCAACTTATCCAGCTTTAAATGGCAGTGACCATAAAAGTCCTGATTGACAATATTCTCGATCATGAACACCTCAACTGCCCCTTACATTATCAGTCGAATGGCTTGGCCATAAAAACTTTAATTGACACTATCCTCAAAACACAAAGACCTCAACTATTCCTTATATTATCAGAAAAACCCTCAACTCTTCAGTGTAATATACATAAATTTAATGGTTACAGTGGGTTCACAGTCAGTTTAGTTGCCATTACAGATATATACATTTTCCTCTCCAGTTGGACCCAAGCTCCCTAGCCACTTGTTATACAGATAGGTTCTCTGCCTTGTGCCAAGGGTCAGGAAGAGAATGCCACGGGGCAAAGAGCCAGAGTCAAAGTGTCACCCTAGGACACTGTACTTTCAGGTGTCACTCACAAGTGAGTTGTGTGAAAGGGCATATATGCAGGTGGGTCATAAAACTATCAAAGTTACTTTGAAGCTTGTCATTCATGATTAAAAATAATAAAATAGTATGGGTTCATGTACTATTACAACTTCAAAAATCAAAGCACAACTTCCAAACAAATTCTTCACTGCTATCTTTACTGATCATATCAAATATTGAATTGATAATTTTGCTTAAAGCATTATACAAGTCCTTTTTACCATAACTTCTAGATTTTTGCCTTTGTTGGTGAGAGATAAACATTTGCCATCAAAATAGAATTTGGATAACCTTTTACAAATATTTTCCCCTCTACTGTACTTGTTCTTACTAAAATATGCCCATTCCTACACACCAAATCCACATAGACTCAAAATGTAACTCTAAACTTTATTCTTAGCTACTTGACATTTCCTCACACCAACATACATTCTGCTGCAAGCCTGGAAATTTCTCCTTAAAATCCAAATCATTTACAAGAAATGTTAAATAAACTGCTCATATTTTTTAATCTTAAAGTGACAATTTTTACATTTAGAGATTTTCTATGAATATAATATAGAGCAACACTACAAATAAAACAAGAAAAAACAAAACGGTCGTGAAAAATTTAAAGTTTTCTTTATACAAAATATGCTCATTTGATTATGATTATATTTAACCTTGACACAGTCTTTAATCTAACCCCATGTGTAACTAAAATTGCACTTATTTTTTCAAGACAAATAGCATTCATTGAACCCTGATTGCACATATTCATATTTACCCTTGAGGATTTAACAGGCATGTATTTGTTCTAAATTCCAAAGCTGTCTATTGCTCTTTCTCTTTGTGAGTATGCGTGTAATATTATGAAGATTCTTTCTGAACCCTTTCAGATAAAAGTCCTGATGAACAAATAAAGTGACCTTCTCTGTATATTATGGAAAGAACACTGCATGGTTGCTCCAAAGGGCTGGATCTGGGTTCCAAACTTTCCATTTTCTGTATGTGTGAGTAATAGAAATCTCTTTCCTTCCTGGAGCTTCAGCATCTTCATCTGTGAATTGTAGATCATGATGTGAAACTCATTTTTATTTAGAATTAAAAACATTGTGAATGTCAAAATGCTTTGGTATTTGACATGCATAAGTACTAGTATCATTACACTTATTTCTCAATCTCAATATATTTCTAAATTTTATAGAGTAATCCAAAAGCCCACTAAGATATACATTATATCAGACAAATCTCAAGGAAATGGAATGAACAACAGAGTGCTTAACATGTACCAGATACACTACTAAATGCTGTATGTGTACATTCTTATTCATAACTCATTAAAACTTTAAGAAAATTATTGCTGCAATTGTATTTATTTCAAGGAAGTTAAATAACATCAACATTAAGTAGCCATTGAATTTTTTTTTAGTACCAGGAATCTAACTCAGGACCTTGTGCAATCATTAAATTAAATTATCTCTAAAAACAAAAACAACATTTTTGGCACTATAGCAATACAAAATAAAAATGAAAATAAATTATGTAATACAAAAGCTGGGATCAAACAAACACAAGGAAATGTCTATTTTCTGGGATTTATTTTCCAAATGCAGATATCATACAATCACATGTCTCAGCAGTTGCATGGTCTGTAGACCACCTTCTGGTATCAGCCCTTAGATTTGTTCCCTTAGAATACTCCTTCAGAAACAGGTTGCTGGCACCTTCATTTTCAGTTACTACACTTCTCTCCATAATCCATGATAAATTATGTTCATAGGCACAATAAATGCACAAAGATTAGAGAGATAAAACAATAAAAAGGATCAGTTATATGCAGTTATGTTCATGGGAATGATTAAAAAATTCCCTTAGTCCCTCATTAAGTGATAATGATGTCATTCACAAAAAAAAAATATTTTTGTTTTAAAATAAATAAAAACTTACCCAGTTTTAGGAATACAAACTGCATGCGTAGAAAACTGGGTCTAACATTGCAGCCTGTCCTGATGCTGATAGTAAGGATCTATGTTTCATTTGTTATTTCTGCAAGCCAAGTGATAAGTTATATCAGCTTAGTTTTGGTTTCGAGCCGCATAAACTCTACTCAAAGTCACGTAAATACAAACTGAAAATTTGCTTGCTATATAATCATTAAGTCAAGTAACATGACTTAGTTAAGATATCACTTTATTCTGAGATGCAGCATGACATCAGGATTGCATCATCTTTCTGTTATTCTTTTTGGATTTTTCTCTTTCATGTGCCTTCTATATTCTCATGTTTGGTCTTCTTCCCACTATTATGGCTCCCAAATATAATGTAAATATATATAAACTACTTTCAAACTTCCTTATGTCATACTTACTGACCAAAGAGAAGAACACCTTTATCCCAAAAGTCTTAGGAAAGATTCTAGGGCTTACTCTCTTTGGATAAGTTTAAGTCACATGCCAAACATTAACCAATAATTATGGACTATAATAGAATGAAAGCTTGGCTCTTGGTCTCATGTTTTACACTTGGAGGAAGGCATAAGTCAACATCTCAGAAGCTACTAGACCTCCTGTGAAAACTGCAAACTTTATAGAGAAAAAGAAACTGACATAAGAGATATAACCTGAAAACTCTACTCAGAAAAGGTTATTCTTCTGAAAGAACATATCTTCCTCCTTAAATAGCCTGGCAGAAGTTCCCTTTTATTAAATCCATATGCTTCCCCATGAATTCCACTAGTTAATCTGAACCCTTCTCTTACAGATCCAAAAATAGTTTGACCCTTCCGATATACTCTCTATAGTTGATGTCTTAGTCCATTTATGTTGCTATAGGAAAATGTCATGGACTGCTTAACTTGCAGACAACAGAAATTTGTTTATTATAGATCAGGAGGTTATAGGTCCAAGACCAAGATAACAGAACATTAAATATTTGGCAGTCGCCATACCTCATACATTGCACTTTCTTGCTGTGTCCTTGCATGATAGGAGATCTGGTTACTTCGCTGGGGTCTCATTTGGAGGCCATTTGTCTCAATCACAAGCTCTCTATTCTTATGATGAAATCAACTTTTGAGTGTCCTCACCTCCTAATGCCTCTATCTTGAGCCTTAGGATATCAGCGCAGGCATTTTGGAGGAATACCTTCAGACGACAGTAACTGATGTTTACCAATAAAATATCAATAAGATAGTTTATATAGTGATTAAACCTCTGGTGTACCTGGTAAAGGTATAGCTTCTGTCACTTTTGATGAATTTAAATAAGGTTACCTCTGAGGAAATGTTGATCAATGCATATAATGTTACAGTTAGATAAGAGCAAGAAGTTCTTGTGTGCCATTGCATAGTCAGGTGGCTATTGATAATGGCAGTACACTTTGTAATTCATAAAACTACAAGCAAATATTTTATATTTTTCACCATGAAGAAATACAAGTATTTGAAAAGATAGTTGTGTTTAACCTAAAACAAGCATTGTGCAATGTGTAAATGAATCAAAACACTTGTAATATTCTCTTAATATGTATAATATATATGTTTTTATATATCATTTTCAATAAATAGTGTCACCTCAAACATGATCTAAGAATATTCATTCTATAGGATAAAAATATGAATAAGTAAATAAAACAAATAAATATGGATTTCTAAAGAAAATGAACAACAGCTATATTAATATTCTGCTTATCTACTGATTTCCAAAAAAGCAACATAGTGATTTATGAGGTCCTACCTTGACATTTCACAGAGAAAAGATATTTCTTACGTAAGTATTAATCAAAATGCATTCAGTATTCTCCAGCTAACAAAATAGATTATGATGAATGTGACCAGCCTCATTATTTCTGGATTGGAGAAAGTAGATTTAAACTCGTTTAATGCCAGGTTAATACAGGCACATTGGAGCAACCGAAGTCTTAGTCTTTGAGTACAAATATTTTAAGCCCCGAGTTCTTCACAACAGGAAATCAGAGAAAGTGCTCTCAGTTCTCTTTGCAGCTTATTGAAAGCTCCACTGTGTAGGAGCTTAGATCTCTAACCAGATCCTTGCTCTTTCCAAGATGACAAAATGGCATTCCTTCTGGGTTAATCTTTTAAGTTTCCCTTATCACAGTTCAATCTTTTGCTTAAAAGAGTTGTACATTTCCCTTACTAGCTCTTGCCTTATTTTTCCTGCTATATCTTCTTTGGTAGTAGGAGGGAAATTTAGCCTCAAAGGAAGCAGGAAAAAAAAAAAACAGCTAAGATCCAGCAGAATTCTCAGAGTGCTACTATGAATTACATTGGATGACAACCATAGACTGATATTTAGAATTATACCAGTGGTTTTTCTTCCTTCCAAACCTGACACATGATTTGATGTATATGTCATAAAACATTTCCTTTCTCAGTAACAGATGGTGTATTCGAATTAGATGTTGGTGCACTTTGAATTGTGACAAGTCTAGTGGAAGGGAACTTTGTGGTGCCTCAACCACAAAAGTACTCAATTCTTTTTGAATGAAATTCTCATATTCATTCCTACTATGGTAATCAAATCTGACTTTGAATACAAAAGTACTCTGCATAATTCCACTAAATTTGTCAACTCTTAGGAAATATTCAAACATTTTATGATGTTACCTATCACAACCCTTACTGAGAACATCACTGAAAGTTAAAATTAATCAGTAACATTAGGGAAGTGGTTGCCACAGATC
>RJWT010037364.1:0-13074 GCA_004365215.1 Cuniculus paca | reverse complement strand
TGCATCAAGGTGTTTGACTGAGCTTTCTGTGCTCCTGTTCTGCTTCCTATGTTCTAGTGGTCCAGGAATGGGACAGTGCCCAACCTTCAGGGGTCCAGAATCCAAGCATTTCCTCATCCTGAGGGTGGGGCTTTGACAAAGCAAGAGTAAGAGGAGAGGGTCGATGCTGTGGTTCTCAGAACTCTGCCTTTAACTCACTTGTATTCTACACAGCACACTTGGGTTATGCTGCATGGTGTGTGAGTGTGTGAGTGTGTGTGTATGAGTGCATGCACACACACATATGCATGTGTATGTGAAGAAAGCCCTGACTGGTTTTTCTTCTGATATCATATAGAGTCTCACAGCATACCCTCTCTCTGGAACAGATGTTCTGAAGGTGGGTCCATGCTGGCCTTCAGGAAGTCTGTGAATCTCTAAAATTGTAAGCACTAGCGAATTTTTTCTTAGCAAGGAGATCCTTGTGCTCTTCAATTCTCCAAGCAGCCTGTGACCAGCCTGTGTGGCTCAAAAACAGCCTTGCCAGGAGAAATAAGATCCTAGTTGTGACTGTCAGAGCCCTCTCTTTCCCATCTCCCCTGCTCGTCCTGTCTTCTCTTTTTACATTGTCTTCTCTTTTCTCTCCCTCCATTTGCTCCATTATCGTGAGTTTTCTCTCAGAAATGCATTCGAGAATACAAGGAAGCATAAATCAATATCATAGGGTCTGATCTGAAACAACTTTGAGAACTACTGTATGATACCACAGGTTTTTGTTTACCTCAGTTTAATTCTCACAACTAGGTTAATCAGGTATTGTTCCCCTAGTCTAATTGACAAACTGAGGCTCAGGGAAGCAAATTAACCCAAAGACACATTGCACGCAAAACCTTTACCCCTGATGCTGGGGACAGCAGGCACTCATTGTATTCCCATAATCCTGCTAGGCAGGAGCATGAAGACCTAGCTCACTGATCAGAGATCTACCCAGGATGTTTTAAAAGCCATCAGTTATTCTTCGTAACCACAAATGTCACCAGACCTTTCCTTGTTGCTTTTAACCACTACAGAAAGTGACTCCACAAAGGAGCCATTATCAGCAGTGTTAAAGAGTTCTGGAAACTGGATTTCTTGATCTTTGCTTCTCTTGAGGCCTTTAAACAAATGACAATGACGAAGAACAGTTATTAAAATAAAAACCAAGTGTACAGAAATCTTCGTTGATAATCGTGGAATCTGACTGTCTTGCCTCCCTCTGGTGTAGCAGGAATCCAAATCCCATACGCGAGGCAGTTCTACCCAGCTGAGAATTGAGGCCATTATCTGATTATTCAAGGGGGAAAAAAAAACCCACTATTGCTTCTATCACCTGGAGACTTCAGGCATTTTGTCTTTCTTAAGAGGAGGTTTCTTTGGTCTGACTTATCTGAATAATCCTCTCGTTCTTAGCTTTGTTTTCCTTGGTGTTACTCTGATCATAAAGGAGCTGATATTTCTGCAGCAAAACCATTTACGAATTTCATGGAAATAGTGCTATCAAAAACAATTTTCAGCAGGGTAGAGGCTTCTTTTCACTAGACTGCTCAAACACGCTTGCACACACAACCAAGGATTCTTCTAGTGTGTGCACAGAGCACCTTTATTTTATCTACAGCTTTCTAGCCTCCTTCACCTCACGCAGAAATGCTGCGCGGTATACGCATAGATCACGTTTACGATCAGCTAATTTCCCCCCTGCTCGGTGATCTCCCTCTTTCTTTTCCTTCCTCCCGCCTCCCTTCACTTCTTGCTGTTCAGTGCTTCTAAAAGCCCCAGCAAATATATAAAGAGCTGTGATACCTCCAGCAAGCCCTTCTCTGCTACGTGCTCGCGAGCCACACAATGCCAGCGCCTCTCAGTAATCTCCTTGTCAAGCTGCTTCTCTACCTTCCCATCCTCATTCTAGGAGCCTATTAAATTAATGAGATAGAAGTCAGTGCTACAGCGGGCGACATGTTATTGGTGTACAGCGCCGGTGCTGTTACAGTGTGCCTGTTTTCTCTCCTGGGACATTTAATTTCCGCTTCTCAAATGAGCTGCGAAGCTGTGAGGCCTGGCAATGTTCGTTCTCGGCACTCTGTGATGCAGATAATGAGGGTACTGATAGGTGCCTAGGAGACTCCAGTGGCTCTGTGCACAGCCATGGTCTGATAATGCTTTATGCCAGCGGTGTCACAGCGGAGCCACTATCATCCCTCAAGGAATGGTTCATCTTTATGTGTAATACAGCAGCTGTCACCTAAATGGCTAATGGGGAAGCAAAGTAGAACCTTAGTGCTAGTAATCTTTGTCACTTAATAATTTTAAAGGTATCAGACTTCCGTGGCGCCTGCAAGTTCTAATAAAAGTGCACTCGCCGATTTTATGTTGTTTGTGGTGGATTAAATGTAAATTGAGAAATCTGTGGTGCTGTTTTGTGCAAATCTAATTTAGTATAATTTGAATAGCCAAGTAATTAAAATGTATTATAGGTATAAGATGCTGGGATGGTGAAGTGCCTGCATTTAAGAGGAAGATTTATTGGGCTCAAAGCATTCACAGTGAACCTTCTACAACCACATTAGCTAACATCTGTTGGAAAATGTCGAGATGCAGGGCAGAAGACATGCAGGAGGAATATATGCTTTCATGACTTGGAACACAAACCGGAAGCATGGGGTAGCACTTGCAAGTTAGGTTAATTAAGAATAGGACCTGTGTCTATGTGGGCACACACATGCATGCAAGGAGGTGTGTGTGGTGTATGAAGGGCCATGGATCTGCACACATAGGTACATACAAACACACATCCTTTCTAATTAACATCTGACCCCTGAAGAGTGAGAGTTGAAGTTTGATTGGATTTAAGGAGCAGGGTAGTAATAATAGGACAGTTAATACAAACGATCTCTGTGTTGATGCTGCACCATTAGTGTTTCCTGGCAGATTATTTTGTTTGCTTTGTCTAAGTGCCCAAGATTATAGGAGGTGATTTAGGAGACGAGGGCACTGGATTCTGAAGGGAAGCCAAGTGAATTTCAATCACACCTACAACCAGACTCTTAATCTTTGAGGAGTTACTGCACCTGTGCTGGCAAAGGTTAAGAAGCGAGAGATTCTAGAAGGCACAGATACAGCAATTGTCCAGTGAAAGGGGGAAGGATAGAAGGCACTCATTATTCTCTTAGGGGATAAATCAAAGGACATTCCAAAATTTGAAAAATATGCTTATAGATAAGTACAAGATATACTGCCCAAACACAAAACATGTTCCAAGGAAATATTGGTCAGGAGACCGTCCAGATGAAAGATAGTCAAATGCACACAAAATATGTTTAAGTAACAATGCATGTAACATTCTGTTTTTTTCATCATTGAGTGGCTTGGGATTGTTCTCAGATGTAAACCCTGCTAGGAGAAAAGTAACTGAATGGCATAGAGGAACTGAGGTTATGGATGATCTCTGAAATTTTCATTTCCCTCTCAGTCACACGTACTACCCTGTTCCTAGACCTTTGGTTGAATATGAGCAAGGAGCTAAAGGGAAATCACAAGGAGGTAAACTTCTTTCAAAAGATTACCCTATGAACTTAGGCTATTAGGCAATGGGTATCCACAGGTACAAATGTTTAGTTCAGGGTCCTTAAGCCTCTACCTTATTCGAATTGCAGAGGATACGATATGTCACTGATAATTGGCTGTTTTGAATAAACATGTAGATTTTAAATAATGTTTTTAAAGACACCCTCTGGTTTGTTATGTCTGAGCCAAAAGCAGGTATTGACACAAATGTTGGAAACATTTACTAACACCTGCAGTCTGTCTCCTTAGTCATGTATCTCTTGACAAGCAACAGAAGCACAAATATAATAGTCATCAAAGAAAAAAAGGGACTGGTAATGAAAAATTAAAAATTGTTGCTTTTGTCCAATGTAATAATAACATGATACTTAGCATATATTAAAATTGGTCACATTTCTTTGGCATTCATTAGAAGATTATTAATCACCAAGAGCTCTTTGGGGACCCTTACGGATGTAACTCATAAGCTCTATGCAAAATCTGTTTGAATTTAGCATTCATTAAAGTCCACTAAATATAAAATGTTATATTTTAGGTCAGATTTTCATTTCACTGCCATTTCAATAGGAAGCACTGTTTGTGTTTTGAAAACCACCGAAAAGATGGCTTTTCTGAGGTGTGAGTTTGAAAGTCAATATTGTCAGCATGGAAAAAAGAAAAAAAAAAAAAAAAAGAAGGAAGCTAACAGATCAGATGTCTGACTCTTTTCATTTATTCAAACCAAAGGTTTTGCCACACATAAAGCACGGAGGTAATGACTGTGCATCTGTTGCAGTAATACAGTGAGCTGGGAAGATCTAACTATGTGCAATTCAATAAAGTATATTTAGCATATTTTCATTGCACCAAATATCAGCTGATCCACCTCTTATTAGTATAAATGGCATAGATTAGTGTCAGGCATTTTTTAACAGTGAAGAAATTACAGGAGTCTGCAAGGCTCATTAGGTTCTGGCTGCATGTTAACGAGGGGCCAGGCCTTACTAATAAGAAGAGGAAAAGATAAAACTAAGCTGCAAGAGGGAAAAAAAAGAACAAAACACTCCTTTAAAAACCTCCCGGTATTTAAAAGTGAGGAGACTGCACTGGGAAAGTCTTTTCTTTCCTAATCTCCCAGGCATTTGTGAAGATGTGTACTTTTCTTTATTATTATTTTTTACAATGTATAAAAAAATCACCTAATTTCAATTCATGTCAAATACATACAGAAAGCACACAATGTTTAATGGGTGATGTGGTTGTCAACTTCTGCTTTTGAACAGTTGTTCTGAAGCTCAGTTCAGGTTTCGTGTTTACATTTTCTCACCACAATCAGTTAATGAGGGTGGTAAAACCTGCCTGAGTCCAGAGAAATAAAAGGATTTGCGTCTCCTCTCTGCTTCCACACCTCGCTGAGTTGGAAAATCTGGGTGGCAATATTCACAAAGCAATCATTCCTTGAGAAGGAAGGTAAAAATGAGAATTTCTGTCATTCTCTTCACCCAAGGCAAAGGAAGGCTTTTCTCTATCAATTTAAATGGTGGTGTGATAAAATTCTGATTGGAAAGTAAGCATGCAATTCTATAATTAGCATTTTGCTTAAGTATTGGGAAATTAATTAATGAAACCTTATAATGGAGTCAGGGAAAAAGTTGCAACCACACCGAGCACAGTGAAAAACAAAGTCTTGGCTAGAGTATGCACTGATTTGGAACCATGACAGGAAGCAAAAAAATTGAAAACAGAGGAACATTCTCTGGGACCAGAGCATGCTATGAAACACTTTTGAAAAAAAAGAAAGAAAAGTAAGGTATTTGTCACTAATTCTTTTAAAACTATGTGAATGTGTGCATGTACACACACGTACATTCACAATGGAGCAATCTTATTGTAAAGCATTTGAAAAACACCACCAGAATAAAAGTAAATGACTGGCTTTTAATGCAAAATTAAAACCACTTATGTTATGCCCTGCTGCAGAGACATTTAGCCAATAATACTTCAATATTCCTTTTAGGTCATGTTGTTAGAAAATGATAAGTTGACATTAAATGAAAGATAAATGTGCTAAAGTAACAGCCTATTGCTGAACAGTCCACAATAATTAATGTGGAGTTTCAGGTTGTTTTGAATCATCTTCCATTCTCTTTACAGCATTATCCCATAAGCCTAGGAATTGCATTTCTTTTAAGCCCATCCCCTTCTGTTCTGATCATCTATTCGTTTCTCCCACTGTGTGCAGAATGAAAGTGAAATGAACTTGGTTCTTCAGATTTGTCGTGAATGAACATTATCACAAGCAGTCTTATAGTTCTAAAATCCTGCTATTTTTGGTAGATAACAATTAACAAAGTGAAATAGATGGGCAGTTCTTAGCACTGGCCCATGTGGTGACTGCAACACTTCTGCATAGTGCGTATCCACAAGAAAATGCTTCAACTCTGGGATGTGGGGTAATGGGTATTTAGAGTGCTTCGAATTCTGCTTTGGTTCAAACTGTTCGATTGATTGATGAAATTGTAAATAACATCTGAGTCTGCATTAACAATCACAAAGCTTTTGCTTTTCTCTCTGCCTTACCTAACCTGTATTCATAGACCCATAATTAGGGGCACGTTATTGCAAATATGCAGTAATGTGTGCAGAAATATATATATGTAGATATATATATACAAATACACACACATATATATATATGCACACACTTGTACTCATGTGTATTTCAATATATGCTTATATGAACACTGTTTTTATAGGCACTAGATAAGGCATTTCCCAAGATAGTTAAATCAAATTTCTGGGAGAGCAATTTTTAAAATAAAAATTAGTTGAATGTGTCTATTTTACCCACATCCATTTCATCAAGGCAACTTCTGTAAAATAATGCCACGAGAGTTTCTCAGAGAGTCAATATGAAGGAAGCAATTGTTTCTCTTGTCTTTTTAATATTTAATATGGAAAAATAGAAATATTTTCTGGTCATCATCTTTCGAAGCAAGTTTTGCCAATGCAATTGGAATCTAGCTCATGAAAACTTTGCAAAGCTCGAAACTCCAAAACCCCCATCATGAGAGATGATACGTATTACTTGATTTTCTGAAGTGACAAGACATATATTAAAAAATATTCTTTTTATTGTTACATTTTAGGCACGTTTACTGTTAGCTGCTTGGCTTCATTACGTATCATAGTCTGAATCTACAAATCAAGTATAATTAGACTTAGCGAACTGATTGGATTTCTAATTAAGCTACATTGGAAACAAAGCACAATCAGTAAATATTCTGACTAGGTACATTTTAAAGAGCAACTCTTGGGCTTTTTGCTGATGACTAGACACCAGTGTCATTAAATTTGTTGGTGGCAAGCAAATTTTAAAGCTAAAATAGAGGCAATTAGTAAAGATCTTGAAATATTTAATCACGTTTGTCCAATTAGTGTGCAATTAGGCGGTGGTGTGGCGTGGGACAGGCATTCTGCTTCACTGCTTGGTACAGAAGGATCCCTTTGAAATTTTGCTGTTTAGTTTATTGATATATAAAAAGGAAGTTATGGTTGTAATTTCCAATTTAAAAAAAATACTGTGCAGATGGTCTGACTATATATTTAACAATGTTAAACAAATCCAAACAAGGGAAGCATGTTACCTGAAATTACACAGCTGTGATCTGTGAATAAGCTCTGGATCATGGTAGATTACAGCTGTGCTTATCTCGATCATTGAAACCGCCAGGCATTTTATACCAGAGGAATCGGGAACCTGATAAGCTCGCCCAACAGGTCTTAAGATGATTGGCAGCACTTTCCTTGTCCAAGCGTGTGCCTCCTGGTGGGTTAGCCTGCCGCCTCTGGATTCCAATGGTTTCAATTTTATGCAGAGGGAGAAATGGGAAGAGATCCTGTGAAAAGTGATTTGGGAAGATGGATAAACGAAATAGCAATGTTACCTGTTGTTTTCATTGCAAACTGACTGCTCCTATCTACTGACTTACAGCCTTGGGCTGTAACCATGTCCGTGGGAGGTTTGGCATGCCCAGTGCAAAAGCAAGCAGGAGGAGTGCCTCTTGCTTTAAACACTTAGCTGGCTTTGCCCAGCTGCGGAACAGAGTGCCACGCTGGAAAGCAAAGAACATTTTTCTGATATTCTTGTTTGGATGATCTCTGGAAAGATGATAGCACTGCCATTTTAGCAGGAAGGGTGTGTGTCTGTGGAGAGGCCACAGAGCCCTGTCTGTCTCAGGTAACAGATTCAAGACTGAAAGACCTCAAAAGATGCTTGGGGAAAGTGCTTTGTGGAGTAACTGGATGAGACTGAAAAGAGATAACTGAAGGGAAAGTAGAGGGAGAAACAGAGGGGAACCCAGTGTTCCTAGGTAATCTTTGGAACTTGTTTGGGTGAAAGAATAGTTCCCTGATTCCTTCTGGGCCATTTACTTCGCTCCCAGTCAGATGTATCCACCTTAGTGTCATTCAAAGGGAAATGAAAAGGTGTTCAGAAGGAAACTTGTTTTTCTACCCTGGTAACCTCATAGGTTCAGTACATTTCAATGTTTTGAATCAGGTCTAAGGAAAGGTTTCTGGACACTGGCCCAGTTCTAGTGGATGTGTTGGCATACAGGTGAGCAGATGTAGGAATTTACCATTCTGTGTAAAGAGCTTTTGGGAAGCAGTGAGAAGAATTCCCCCAAGGAAAGATGTAGTGGAGGAAGAAAATGAAATAAAAAATGTCCTTGAAAAAAAATAACAGGTAGATTTATGTGGAGGATGGAGTTAAGGGAGCACAGGAATATACGGCCTTATCGCAGGTTTAGGAATTTAATTTAAGAAGGCTTTATATTTATTTTCCTACCTCCCTTCTTTCTGTAATTCTCAAGGCCTTTTTTTTTTCTATCTGGAAGCAGGTTATTCTTGCCATAAGTCAAAGCTAGATATTTTGAAACCTTTCAGTATAATTATGTTCTATATTAAGATTTAATTAAATCCTTAAATTTCATTTTTTGGAATTTTCATTCATTTACAATTTGAGCTATAGAAAATTCCAAATTAAAAATTTAGAATATTGGTTGGTTAATCATGGATTCCATCTCCACCTATTTCTTGCTTCAGCAAGCATGAGATTCTGAACATAAGTTGTCTGTGAGGGGGTCACAGTGGAGTCCTAAAAGATTCTGTGCCACCAGTACCCAGGCCCTCTGCCAGGAGAGCTGGCAAGAGAGAGGAGAGTCTGTTGACTCTCACAAGGATGTGGCAGAATGTATAGTACACGAGTTCGATAAATCAAATAGTTTTGTGTTTGGGGCTGGGAATGTGGTTCAGTGATAAAGCACTTACCCAGCATGTGCGAGGTCCTGATTTCAGTCCCCGGCACCACAGAAAATTTTTTCTTGAAGAAAATACATTGTGTCTGGCATAACTGTTTTTTGCTTCCTAGTCTTTCCATAGCATTCTTTGTGTTCCTCCTTCAGGCTTTCTATGTCTCTCTCCTTTCCCTATGCTCTCTCCCACAGCCTGCTCTCAAGCAGTCCCCTGGAAGTCACTGGCCAGATTTAAAAAAAAAATCAGTGCCCAGTTGAATTTGAATTTCAGATAAAGCAGTAAGTACTTTTGGTTAAAACAATGAACTCTATCCTGCTTGACCAGAAAGGAAGATTATGAATTTGCCATGAAATAAACAATTATCAGGAGATCTAGAAGACCTGGGAGAGAAATACGTTGAACCATGAGAAGAAAATGACCAAGGAAGAATAAGTCAATAGAAAGTCCACAGGGTGGAAGAGAAGTGAAAGGATTAAGAAGGCTCCAGTGAAGCCTTCTTAACCAAACCAATGAAATCCAAACCAAAGTATTAATAAGGCTCCAATGAAACCCTGCCTTTGGCTGTAAGCTAAGCAAACACTAAGGATCTGATGCATGGGGGGGATAAGCATCGATGGGTGGTACTAGTAACTCTCGTTGAAGCTGGGTGGACATCATCCTGACAAAGGCTGTTGAGTAAGCTGACAGAATACAGTTGACAGACATTGGCTCCATATCCTGAGTGGCCCACAGTGCTCTTCCAGCAAAACATATCTATCCCTGTGTCATGGATTGTATGGTTCAGGAAATGGGAGTCATTGCAAGGCTCCAAATATGACAAAAAAGTAGCTAAGATTAGAAGAAAGCAAAGCAAAGCAAAACAAAACAAAACAAGTTTCAGCTGAGATCAGACCCTAGTGAGTAGGTACCACAGCTTGATAGGAAGGAGAATGTGAGCAGATTTGCAGCTGGGAAGAGGTCAGGGACCAATTGAGATAGAATATGCTAAGCCTCAACATGTGTGTGTAAGTATGCATGGGTGTATATGTATATGTGTGTATGTGTGCACATGTGTTGAGGATAACCCTAGAAGGCAGACAGCAAGAGTCAAGGAACAGGTGAGATAATTAAAGTTGGAAATATACACTACTGGTCCAGAGGAAGTTGTAGAAACTTTCTTGTTTCCCCGAGGTTTTGTAGCCCTACCACTTACAGGCAAACGGAGATCTGGAGGTGCACCAGGTCCGTTTGCAGTGCTGGCCAGGACAGAGTCTTTTTGGGTGAGGTTGCTTTGCTCAGAGCTGCTGCAGAAGAGACAGCCTCTAGGCTCATGTTTTGTGCCATGTGACCCTACACCACTGTGTCACAGTTGATTGAGACAAGAGGGGTGTCACACTGCAAGGCAGAAAACTCGCAAGCTGGTCAGCACCTATGACCCTGTTTAGAAAAAGATATGCTGAGCTGAAAATTTCTCTTGAAGATATGAACACAGATGCAGTGAGACATGTGTCCATAGTGGGAAGAGACTGCTGGGGGCAGAGCTGGGCAGGAGGCCATTGTGGGTTGTGTGTATGGGAATTAGAAACCTGAATGAGTAAAGTGGCCAGTGATAGTAAGAGGAGAAAGTGGTAGAGGTATGCCGGGTAAATGGAGAGACAAGGAAGAAAGAGGAGTGCCACCTGTAGGAGGAAAAGCGCTGATCTCCAGAGCAGTCTTGATTCTTAAAAAGTTTTGCAGTTCCCGGTCCAGTTCTGCCCTGTGACTGCTCTTGAAACATTCTGCCTCCCATTTCTGTGCTCTAGATGGGTACCTGTGGCCCCAATCAGAAATACTTTGGCAAATCAGCTAGACATGAAGCAGTTTGCAGTTCCCAGTGGGAAAAGCTACTAGTAAAGAGGTGCACAAGAATAATCCACCCTCTTTTTTAAACCCAGAAGGTTCACTGCTGTCACCCAACTGGAGTGAGGCTTGAGACATTCATCACAGGATGTACTTTTTCTCCAGATCTTCAAGTTCCTTCCTCCCACCAGCCTCTTGGCTTATAAAAATTCTGTCACTTCTTTCCCAGCCTTCTAGCTATAGGTTACTATGATTTATAATTGCTGAGTAATATTTTAAGGCATTGTAGATTTAAGCCCTACTACTAAGTGGAATATTTATCCAGACAATCTTGGACACTGACTCAAGGAGCTGCAGAGCTGACTCTAGGGATTATAGCAAAAGAGATGTTCGTGTCACCTTAGACGTATCCTGCCTCCGCATCTCCTTTTTTATCTGTGAAACAGGGAAAGTAACCACGATTAAGAGACATTAATTGAATTACCTTATGCAAAGCATTTAGAAGAGCACCCAGGAAGCCATAAGCCTCAGTGTATGTAAGCTAGTATGTTGCATGTCCTCCTCCTCCTGTGTGTACTTCCACTCTTTTCATAAATGCACCTTCCTTCAACTTGAACCCCAATTAAAACGAAGGTGTCACTTTGTGGTTTTCTCCATGTCTTTGGCCTAATATCGTCAAGGTGCTTTATATAATTTTTTTAGGGCTGAAACTTGGCTCATATTACATCTTATCTCTGGAAGATGCTTTCTGTGCTAATAGAGAGGTATCTATTTTATTTTTGGTCTTCCACGAACAAGGTCCCACCTTTGTTAACTAAGTCAATTCAAGCTCCTTAGAGTGGGATTTTCTCAGGCAATTCTACCCATGACCAGAAAAGAGATCTTCATCTTCCCCTTTCCCTACTGGGAACTGGGTTTGTGGACACTGTGTGAACATCCTAGCTCATAAGGAAGCAATGCTGGTCCATATACGGCCAGGTTCTTATCTGGGCTACTGTGAAGGGCAAAAGCTAAGCATAATGAAATGACCAGTCATGACTGACCATGCAAAAGTAACAACCACTTATTATATCTGTGCACCAAATAAGACCTTTTGCTGATGTTTTACACAAATGGCCTCTTTTAATCCATTGGCAAGTCTGTGTTGTATATATTTTCAACTTTGTTCTTATTGATGAGTAAAATAAAGCCTCAAGGGGTTCAGTGAATTTTCCAAACTACGGTTTGTGTCTAGTTAGCCTCCCAAGCCTCATGTAGTTATGGAGGCGGCTGAATCTAGCATTTGTGATTGGTTCATCGTCTAGTGCTGGGATTAGCAGTGTGAGTGCTGCACCCACCCAGAGGCAGAGCCAGCATTAAATATAAGGGAGGGAAGAAGGCGTATTTTGCCTCCTCTTTTGCTCTGTTCACTCTTGCTGCTTGTGGGCTGCCATGAACAGCTGCCATGCCACCTTGCCTTGGAGCCAGCTGAGTGTAGACTGAAACCTTTAAAAACTGTAAGAAATAAACCTTCCCTTCCATCATTTTGAGGGTCAGGTATTTTGTCTCAACAAGAAGAGAAAAGTAACCAAGACACTCTGTAGCTTTCTAGTGACAAAATCAAGGTCTAACCCAAGCTTGGCTACCTGTAAAGCTTAAGACTTTGACTGCATCTGACATAACCCAAGTGTTTGCAGTGAGGTGGATGGAAGCCACCACAAAGAGAAAAAGCACATATTAGGAATGAACAAAAATACATTGACTTTGTAACACCTCCTTTTTATGATCTTTTTTTAAAAAAATGACAACAATAAACAATTGAGCAGATTCTCCTTTTTGGACAAATTTGTTTTAAGTTAAATGATCACATAAATATGCTTGCTTCAGCAGCACATATACTAAAATGATCACATAAATATTTGGAAAATCCAAAGGTCTCAGAACAGAGATTTAAAAACAATGCAAGCCATGGATCAGAATAGACACAAGGAATTTTATTCACCTTTGAGAATTTTTGGTGGGTTTCCAAAGGCCCCTTCAAATAAATGATGGCACTCTGGAAAGTGGAGAAAGTAGGGAGGGAAACTTTACGTCACCCAGCCCTGACCCTTTTGGTACTCAGACATTTGTTGTTTGCTTTTGAGAGAGAAAGGCTGATCATAGGCTGCTTAACTGATTTGTGGGTGAGTGTAGGTAAGGGGGAGTGGGGAGCACTTCATTTCTCAAGGAAGCTTGCCATCACCAGCCTTCCTCAGTTGATCTTCCCAGGGGACTGAATATGGTACCCATATGGATCGTAGTATTCGCTGGTCTAAAACTTTTTTACTGGGGAGGTATCTGTACATTAAACTCAATCTCTCCTTCAGCTGTGACAGTTGCCTGCCAGTCTGCCTGGCTGGTGCA
>RJWT010037363.1:0-13074 GCA_004365215.1 Cuniculus paca | reverse complement strand
GAAGATAAATTCTTCTCTACAATCATTCCTGCTTCCCTGGGATTTTCTGAGCCCCATACTGCTGATAATGAATAATGTGCTGAACTTGTTTGGAAGCCATGAGCAGTTCAGAAAATACCCTTTTCCACTGAATCTCTTGCTTTCCTTATTCACCTGCTGATTTATCCTCTAACTGCTCCTGCTTTCTTAGGATTGCACTACTCAAAAAAGTGTTAATGCATACATTTATTTGCCTTAAACTTAACTATTTGGGTAAAGATAGAGCCACTGAATATTGTACAACGTTTCGTCAGGTTAAAGACATAATTCTGCTCTTTAGTAAGGAATAACGAAGGTATGTCTGTCTTACTAGAGATGAATGTTCAACAATAAGACTTAGGTCAGTCATAGCAGTTAGACCTACTCAAACATGAATTCAAGAATAAAGTGTGACATTTATTACTAGGAAAATAAAAACAACAAAGGAGTTTTGTGAAATACAATTTTATTGACCTGAAGCATTAATAAATGTATATATTTTAAGCCATAAAAACTGACCTCATAATATATGTACCTATTAAAATTGATTAAACTTTAAAATATCCCTGTTATGTGTTTGTCATTATATTTTGATACTCTATTTGAGAGTTAAACACAAAGGTGCAATTCCACACTATTGATTTCATGAGACATGTGAAGAATGTAGTTCATTAATAATAAGTAAAGAGCAAACAATGTTTATTGTATCACATTTGCTATGGCTACATCGAGTTTATCAAGAACTATTCAAAAACATGGGAATTTAAAATTCTTCTCTGATATGTGAAACCATTTTTGAAAGTTAATTCTATAGTATTTGCCCTTAAAGTAAAGTCACATCGGCAACAGATTACTGTACCTGTGTGTAAGGCAAATTTTAACACCGTGAATACAACAAAGCTTCTCAATGGAAACGAAGAAATTTAGAATTTTAAGAAATCTTAAGTTTCTTAATATAAATTTATTTATTTAGACCAGAGTTGTTGTGATCAACAAAGTAATTATATGTTTAAATACTTCCCTACTTTTAAAATTTTAAGGTTTTGAAGCCAGATTTAGTGGCACATGGTTGTAGTCTAGGTTATTAGAAGGTAGAAGCAGGAGGATCGCCTGAGCCCAAGCATATGTCTTGGTTACTTTTTTCTTGTTACAGAGACAAAATACCTGACGCCCAAAATGAAGGAAGGAAAGGTTTATTTCTTACAGTTTTGGAGGTTTTAGTTCATACTCAGCTGGCTTCAAGGCAGGGTGGCGTGGCTGAGGGGCAGCCATTCGTGGCAGCCCACAAACAACAAGAGCAAACAGGGCAGAAGAGGGGAAAAGCAAAAGAGGAGGGGACTTGACTTCTTCCTGCCCTTATATTGTATGCTGGCTCTGTCCCTGGGTGGGTGCAGCACTCACATCACCAATCCCTGCACCACACAACAAAACCAATCACAAATGCTAGATACAGCCACCTTCATGACTAAGTGAGGCTTGGGGGGCCACCTAGACACAAACCATAAAAATTGAAAAAAATAAAAAACTCAAAAATAGAGAGTGTCATCTTCCAGTTTCTAAGTCTATTTTGGATCAAGCTACATTTTACTTAAAATATAATACTTTATATATATTCAGACTACTTTTCAATGATTTAAGTATATTATACATTATCTACTTATTTAATCATAATCTATTTGTCCAGCCTCATTGTGAGTTCATAAAAGCAAAGAATATTCTTTACTCTGTATAGTAGCTGCTATATGTAGAACTCAGCCTGGCCCTTAGCATTGGATATTTGCTAGTGCAATACTCATCAAATTGCTTAATCATTGAAACCTTACAATTTTTGAAGATTATTATGAAGGATATAGTAAAAGTTTGCAAATTTAAGATAGAAGTTTCATTTCACTTTAAAAATGAAATCTGCAGATTTAGCTTACCCATTGTAAGACACATTATCTAAAGGAAAAAGAGAGGAAAACTGCTAAGTTTTCAATGAGCTAAACTCTATTCATAAATAAAAACAGAAAGATGTCAGAAGGAACTTTGTTAATGTAAAAAAAAGGATTATGTCATTAAGAATGAGGTGATTACATTCCTACAAATTTTGATATGTATGAAAGTTTTATCTAAGGTTTTCTGATTTTCAGGGTTTTTTTTCAGGTTTTTTTAAAGTACTGGATAAAAATATATTTTTGCCTAACCTCTTGAGATTGAAACATTTTAATGTGCTGACATGAAGTGTGAGACAGACAAAAATGACAATATGAAATATATTCGTATTTTCATATTAAGAAAGCTGGAGATTTTTATTCAAATACTCATGAGAAAAACATGTAACACATTGTTTAAATATTAAGTTTAATGGATATAACACTAGTAACATTCATTCATGATAAAAACCTTACAGAATATTGGATACATGGTCTTTATCTCAATCTGACAAAGGTCATCAATGACAAACCAACAGTCAATATCACACTAGTCAAAAACTGAAATCTTCATTGTTTTCCTTTTTGAAATTTTTCACTTATTTCTTGAAATGAAAACTTATTCAATCAAGAAACTTTTATTTTTAAGATTAATTCAAACCTAATTATGTGCCAAGTACAGGGTTATAGACTATATGTAGTGAAATAATTAATGAGTATATGAATTGTATATAATCATAAAAATGTGTTTTAAAATCATGTTAATCATTAAAAATTTTAATGCTTTTTGTCATTTCATACTACAAATAAAAGCTGTATTTAATCAAGATGAAATTACATTGTATGCAAATAATCATCAGGGTAAGAAGCACTTGACACCTGACAGCTTGCAAATCACTAATTATAGAATTTATCTATTTATCATTCTACTCTGGAATCAGAATATCTGTATTTACATATCAAATATAGCCTACATATTTCTAATTATATAACCTGCCTTTATTTCAATTTCTTAATTTGCTAAAGTACAAAAACAGACATGATGAAATACAATGAGGGGCAATATCAAAAGGAAGGAATAAAAGAAAACTATATAGTTAACTTTAATAATTGCATGATAGTAATTAGTGTATAAAAAATCCTCAATACTGTTTTTGGTTCTCTTTATATTTGTTAATTCCCATGATCATATTCTAAACTGTCAATACTGTAGAAATATTTTAAAGGTTTTTCTGAATATAGCAGCGAGGAGTAGTTTGCCAATTTTACGAGTTCTTCTAATTCTAACAATAATTTACTCCACCTTTGAACATCTGATCAGATGCAAATGTTACTTCTTGTGAGAATTTAAAATGAGCATCAAATTTTCTAAATACTTTTATAAAAGTCAGCAGTAAAGTGATCAAAATATTCTTACCTTTTGGATAGTGATTTGAATAACTTTAGCATGTGCATTCTACAATATATTTCTACACATTAACATAATATATAATTTACATTATTCAAAATTTTCAAAACCTTTCAAAGTCAAAAAAATGTTAAGTATCATAAATGACAGAAAAAGAAAAGTTATGAAGCTCATAATTATTTGAAAAAAAATTTTAAATTTTATCATCACTATAAAACCTAGTATCAATCCACATACATTTTATACTATATTGAGGAACATTCCTTAAAAAATAAGCATTTTGACTAACACTTTCTATAAATTTTATGCCAGGTGAAGTCACAACCATATACACAAGAATATAAAGATAAATATAGACCTCTAGAAAGCATATATTCCAAAGAAAAATTGTACTATCTAGAATCCCTGTGATTAAGCTCAATAAAGTCATAATAAAGTCAGAGTGATTAATAACAGAAATAAAGATATAATATCAGGAATAAAAACTCAAGTTTGAAGACATATATGCACCGAAGAATATTTGGGCTATTTTTCAATTTGGCATGGTAAACTAAAGATGAAAGTCACTTTTAATAAATACACCATATTTTTCTCTGTAAAATACCTCTTGGTTTAGACATTTAAACTAAGCATATCATAATCAAAGATGAGGTTGGACAGTTGTTCTGATTGGTAATATAATTATAAAAACTGTTTAGCAATAATTACTGGAAAAAATACTAGAAGCTATTGCTAGTACTTGTAAGAAACTCATGACTTTCACCATCATTTACTTTGAATCATAAAATGACAAGAGAGAAAAACGAGTAATACATGGCTTCTGCTTTTGAGTATATCATGGGCTCCAGAAGAGATGACCTTATATACTAATCACAGCAACATGATATAAGTGTTGCTGAAATAAAGTATGTGGCACCTTAGGTTGTAAAAAGACTTCCTAAATATAATGGTCTAAATCAAAAGCTAAAAGCCTGATATGCACCGAGGTAAATTTAGATATATTATTTTCAGAAACATGTGGGTATAAAATGATATTTAAAATGAAATGATAGCCAGTGACTTGGAGAAAATGCATACAAACCATGTAAATATTAATACAGGAAAGTAATTTGATATTCCATAAATACTAAGAAAAACAAAAGTGAATTAAAAGGAGTAGGAAATTTACAGAAAAACAATACAAAATTGCTAAGGATATACAAAAAGATTCTTAGTATTTGTAAAGACAAGAAAGCAAAAGCATAGTGGGATGTTATGTAGATGAGGAATGATAAATAAAATTAAGTGATAGTAAAGATATATTGGCAGTTTTTAATGCACTAATGTATAAATGGTACAATAACTTGAGAAACATTTGATGATATTTAATAATCAAGATAAAAATACACATATCCTAGATTCTAGCAATGCTTGGTACATTATATAACCTACAGATCATATTTAAATACATATGTCTTAGTTACTTTTCTCTCATTGCTGAGACAAAATTCCCAACACCCAAAAATTAGGGGGGAAAAGGATTTATTTAGCTCACAGTTTGTAGAAGTTTCAGTCCATGATTGCTTGGTTCCAAGGCAGGGCAACATATGACCGAGGAGCAACAGTTCATGGCAACAGAAGACAACAAAGCAACATGAGCAAAAGGAGAGTGCAATGCCCTTTTGCTTCCTATACTGTATGCAGGCTACCCACCCTAGGGCTGGTGTAGCACTCTTACCCCCAACCCTAGCACTAGACAATGAACCAAACACAAACTCTAGATTCAGCAGCCTCGAAAAAGCCCACCCCCATGACTGCATGAGGTTGTGGAGGGACAAACCACAGCCACATATATGAGAGTACTGGGGCAGTAACTGCAAAAAGTTAGAAATAACAAATCTATTATCAGAGTAACAATTAAATAAACTTTGTATATCTTATGCAAGAAAACCACAGTTAAATACACGTTAAAATTTATTAAACAATTACTTTCTTAAAAGAAAACACTTGTAGAAGCAATACAAAATGTACATACACATTCACATGTATATTATATATATCATATGTATGATAACTATATGAATAAATATATGTATGCCTATATAAACTCATGTTTACACTTATGTATTAGGTACACACATACATAAAGTGAGAAAGATTATTGCTATAAAAGTTAAAAACTTGCACACATTATATATAGTTTTATTGTGTATAAAATTTTAGGAATGTGCAAAAATAGTTAAGTTATAAATATATAAATTATAAAATAAGTAACATTAATGTGGCCACTTGTAAGAATATTATTTAACTTATATTGCTAAAATTTTTACCATACATAAGGTTATAAGATCATGGATATCTAATTATGTAGATATTTTGATAACATAAATACTTTTTTATTGTGCATTTTCCATGAGATCACGTGGGGAGAAATACAAATTTGCTTGCAAAAGTAAGAAAGGACATCATATACTTTGTAATTCGGGTCAGATCTTACAAATGGACAACAATTTATTGAGAGGATGGAGAGAGGATATTGATTTAAAAAAAGTATTGAAAACAAGAAGAGAAACAAAGTAAGAATAAAATTCCTGGAAGAATACAAAATGTTTAGAACATGGTAAATAAAGCCTTCATTGGGCTTCTTATTCAGAGGTCCTAGAATAGGCAACAATAGCTAGTGGCATCTGCAGAGGAAGGTTGAAAACATATTGTTAAGGACACTAGATTTTCAAGATTTACTCAATAATAGATTAGAAACATTTAAGGTTTTGTAAAACAAATTTACTAGATTATATTTACAGTTTGATCTCTTTGGGGAAAACATCTAGCAGAGACCTAGTGGGAAAGAAATACCAACATAGAAAGGACAAAATAATGTTGCCTATAAATGGGAAAATGGAAATTAATAATTTAACTTTAGCTCCAGAATACAGAGAAAACCTTACATTAATGAGAACATAAATTTGATTATAATATTGGCTTTAATTATCAGATGTTTAATGTGCAGGGGAATTAATAGCTTAGCAATTAAGATAATGAACTCTGAAAGCAGAGTATCTGAGATTGAATTCCATCTCTGCAGATTACTACAGAATAATCAAAGATAAGTTACTTGATCTGTGTCTTGATTTATTTGTGAATAAAACCCAGATGATAACATTGTCTATTTAATGGGATTGTTAAAAGATTAAATGAGATAATGGACATAAGGTGTTTAATTACCTATAATATAGATGCCTGTCCTTATTTTAATGTCTGTAACAGACAGTTTCGCAAATAGTCTTTTCTCACCTCAGAAAGATTATTGCATATTTGTTTCTGACTTTGAAAGTGAACAGTGATGCCTTTGACTTTAGAGTCTGTAGAGTGCATTTTCCATTAATTCAAATTGCAGCCTTTTACAGCTTGGTATTCAAAAATAAATCCCTCAGTTTGTTTTATTTCTTTTAATTCAGTTGTACACTTTTATTAAACATTTATTTGAGACTTGGTCCTATTGTCTGATTTATCTTTTCCCTGTATGCTTTAACATACTTTCTATTTTATATTTTTTTAAATGACCATTCAATTTTACTTTTCCAAAATTTTGCACATATAGCACAAAGACTACTTATATACTCCAAGGAGTTTCTTTTATGTTAATATCTTACATTACCATAATGTATTTGTCAAAATTAATAAACTATTAACTTTAGACTTTATTTAGGTTTCAATAATTTTTCTGTTAAAGCCTTTTTTTTCCTTGCTCCAGCATTCAATCAAGGAAACCACACACATTAAGTTGTCATTTATCTCCTCTGTGACATTTTCTTATTCTCAAATTTTTATGCCTTTGACATTTTTTTTTTTTTGAACCTGGACTCAAACTCATGACTTCGCACTTGCCAGGCAGGTGGTTTTGCCACTGAGCTAAATCCCTGGCCTCCTTTGACAGTTTTGAGGAATCCTACAATATTTGTCCTTTTGTGTCTGGCCTACTTTACTTACTATATTTTTGAGGCTCATTCACATTGGACACATATCAACACTTTATTTCTTTTAAGAGAGAAAAAAATACTTAACTGCATCAATGACCTTCCTTATCTCTAAGAAAAATGCGAAATTTGGAGAGAAGACTAGTTCAGGTATATATCCCCACTTTCCTACATCTCTAAATTTAATGGTCGCCATTGGTTGTATATGTCTCTCCAATGAACTCTGCAACTTTTGTGTTTTCTATTATTACCATGTTCATACAGTTACTCTTTCCTGTTTCCAAAAATTATTATCTTCATAGACCTGGTGCTATAAATATTTTATACTTCTAGTTTTGGGGATTAGTAATATCCTGGGTAGGTTGAACCAAAAAAAGTATCACCTTAATTAATTCTCTTTCATTTCCCCGTTTCATCATAACATCTTTTCTTGTCAGAACACTGGCATTGTTCCAAGTGATTTACATGTTTATTAATTGTTGTTGAATCTTAAAATATGAACCATCTGTAAGTATAGGTTAAGAGATTACTCAGATCAATTCAGGTTTTGTCTCTGTGCTGAGCTTATTCCAGCATTTCAGAATTGACATACCTCTGCCAATTAACCTGCAAAATGTAGAAACTTGAACAATGGATGAAGCATACTTATTGTTGGCCTGTCTGATACATATAGGTAGATGGACTTTTCAGATAGTGTACATTAGCTAGCATCAGTTTTCAAGCTGATAACAGTGAGAATGATGGCTTGCACCTGGTCTCCTTTCAAATTGATCACTTGGGCAATTTACATTAGCTAGGTGGGTGGATCATGCCAAAGTAACTTTCAGAAGCTCTGGTTCAATTTTCAGTTTTACTTTCTGGTTTGAGGTATTTCATGCATGTGTAATGGTCTTAATTAGAGAGAGAAAGTACATAATACAACCCTGGAGAAAGATGACAGTTGGAACTTGCACCTGCCTTCTCTGAACACCTTACTGTAAGGCAGCCTTAATCCATAATTCATAATGCATTTGCTTTATCATATCCTTTTTCTGTCATAGACTGTATATTTGTAAGCATTGTTATTTTGAATCTGGTTTTTCAATCAAATACTTCTAATGGCCACTGTTAACCTAGACATATTTCTCATAAGTAGTCTGAGTGGTTTTCAGGCTTCATTTCATTCACTGCTGTCTGTCATGGTTTTGACATAATAGAATACTCATAATAACAAAAGATATTTAATCAGAGAGGCTTGAGCAAGTTTTCGTTAGGTTTTTTTGTTTGTTTTTGTTTTTTAAATGTACCAGTATTTGAATAGGTTTCTGTTGCTGGCATTTCCAAGAAAGGTAAACATAACACTGGGCCTAGTGGCTCACACCTGTAATCCCAGCACTCGGGAGGCTGAGGCAAGAGGATCGTTGCGAGTTCAAGACCAGCCTGGGCTACAAAGTGAGCTCAAGATCAGTCTGAATGGCATAGTGAGACCCTGTCTCAAAAAGAAAAGGGCCAGGGATTTAGCTCATTGGCCTAAAAGCCTGCCTGGCAAGCGTGAGGTCATGGGTTCGATCCATGGTCCCGAAAAAACAAAAAAAAAAAAAAAAAAAGAAAGGTAAACATAAGATGTGGACAATAAGGTCTAAAGAAATCCCCTTACTGGGAAAAAGAGACCCTAGTAACATTTTTCATGACCTGAATTTGTGAGACTTGATGCAGATGGAGATGAGAGTAGGTACATACAGAGAGAGATACTTGAAACATAGAGGGGTTATGATTACTCCCTTCGAAAACGTTACTGACCGTGACCAGAGATCATACAAACTGCTATGCAGCATGAACCTATTTTGACTGGGAAAGGCACATAAATGGATTAATATTTGACACATCAAAATTATCATTTGATAATTTTCCCACCACATATGAATGTAAGCTCATATTATCAATTATTCATTAATAGAAAAGCAAAGTTACATTTGTAATATTCAATGTTCCAAAATAAAATAAATAACTACTTGAAATATTGACGGTTTCCCCAAAATCACATAGACTACTCATAAGATAACAAACTTCAGAGATTCTTGTCCAGGAAACAATGTTTAATAAATATTTATCGAATACATAGTAGAAACATACATGAAAGAATTGTTGAAAACAGTTTGATTACCAAATATCACTTATAAATATATAACTTACTGATCAACATATCTCTTAAATTACGAATTCAAAGAACGTGCTCTGGAACAAGAAGGAACTTTGAGGACTAAAAGCATGTGACAAATATTTGATTATTTAAAAGAAATTGCTGATCAACAGTTGTAAATAGGATTCTCCCTGTTAGCTCACTCCTGTGTGTACACATGTATATTAATGCATATTACAATGTGTATCAGCCAAGGTTTACTAGAGAAACAGATATAATACAAGATAGACAACTGTATAAGAAATTACAAGATTGGCTTACTATGGTTAGCCACAAAGTTGCATGAGGGAGCATGCAGAGGGTGTCTGCTCGCTAGAGGTTGAAGGGTCCAGCCCAAGGACTGGAGCTTACTGCAGTGCCCCATGCAAGTCTGTATCAGAAGTCCAAAGGGTCTATGACGGAACACCGAAGAATCTACGACGAAGGCTAAAGAGTCTACGGCGAAGGCTGAAGAGTCCCAGGCAGAAGCTGAACAGTCTGTGCCAGAAGCCAGGAGATGATGTCCAAGCTGAAGGTGAAGACTGGAGCTCCTCGGAAGAAGCAACCACCAGTTCCTCCTCATTTGTCTTTTATTGTATGCGGGCTACTCCCCTGGGGTGGGTGTAGCACTCATGCCATCTGCCTGCCCTCCTCTTGCACAGGATGAGGATGTTACAAACTGAGGATGTTACAAACTAGGGACCCTGGCCCCATGCTAAATCACTTAAGGTTCTGACCTTCTCAAATTGACACAGTGAACACTATCCTAGACCTCTAACTGCTTGTTCTCTACACCCCAGGATGTAGAGCTGCTGAGTTACTTAGTTAAGCATCTAGACTTCTCAAGTTGACACAACGTGTAAACCATAACACAATGACAACTGAAATAGCAAACAGATTTTTCAGCAAGAATTGAAGATGCTTTAAAAAGTCTTTGACATTAGTCAAAAGCTATGTATTCAAGTTTTCTGTGGTCCATAAAATTACCTTAACTTTCACTAGAAAATGACAAATGAGAAAGTTTTACACAGTGGACAATTGCTACTATTAACACTAGTAGGTATCATTGAATATTTCATATTAGTTATTATGCAAAATATGTGCTAGTAGTAACAGCACTAAAGATACAACAACATGATAATACTATTTCCTTTTATTTATGCAGAAATATCTGAGTATCATAAAGTTTCCAGTCTATCACCATCCAGTTTTAAAATATATTGGTCTTCCACAAGGATATATATGTGTATATGTATGCATTTTTCTACTATGAAAGCTAAGCTCTGAGATGGAAACAGTTATTTACTTTTACCAATCAGGGTAAGAAATGCATTTGTCTGGGATTAAAGTGCTTCCTTGGGTCATGTACACATCCTTCCTTATTTGCAAGAGACCTGACTCATTTGTGTCTGATTCTCGCATGATCTTAACTTGTGAATGAATAACTTAATCCTGGCAACCCACTCCCTTTTGCCAGTAACCGACTTACAGGCCCAAGCAAAGATAATCAATTAAATCTGAAGACACATTTGATAAAGGCTTCCTGGAAAGATTTCTTTACTACGAAAATACATTCTGGAGTGGACAGGCTTTTTGTTCACATCTATGAGTGGTGAAACAGACTTCATTGCCACTGAAGCTATAAGGGATCAAGGGTGTCACAAACATGGAGTGCGCAGGCAAAAGGTAGAAAAATATGCCCATTGCTTAGTAAAAATTGTGTCCCTGGATTAAGTTACCTACCACCTGCCTTCTCTTCAGACTTCTGGTTCTGTACATTATGATATATATTTGTGAGTATGTTTGTTTTAAACCAAATTAAATTTCAATTTGATTCATTTATTTACTCTGCTTAACAGCAAATTCAGCTTCAAATGATAAAGGGGCAGTGTTTAGGGAGAATTATCCAAGCAGGAATGAAAAGGAATGATGATTTTCAAAGAAAAATATGTCAAGTGCTCTAATATCAAAGAGATTTTAATATGATAAAAATATAAGCTAAAATTGAGGTGAAAATATTTTAAAATTTCAGGAAAAATATTTTACATTGATTAATGACTTAAGGAACTTTAGGCTAAATTGTTCTGCTTACAAATGCAAATATATATGTCTTAAAAGCATAAAGATTTTTTGACATGGTATTCTGTGAGAAAATGTGTGTAAAATAGTGATACTTGTGGAAATTAAAAGTGAAATGTGTATTAACACATGTAGACAAAAGCTGCCCTCAATATTTTAAAAATGCATATACATCAAAGGTTTTATTTTAAATATATTAGACTATATTTTTAATAAGAGGGAAAATGGGACTGGAGATCAGAAATGATGTAGGAAAAATAAAATGAAATGGGTTATATTTTAGGTACTTTTCTGGTTGCTAATACAAAATAACCAACACCCAAAGTTATAGGGAAAAAAAGTTTATTTATCTCACAGTTTGTACAGGTTTCAGTCCACAATCACTGACTCCAAGGTAGGGTGGCATGTGACAGAGGGACAATAATTTATAGTTGGAAGGCAGTAGAAGCAACAATGAAGAGAGTGAGACAAGCCTCTTTCTTTCCCTCATATCGTATCCGGTCTATAGGAATCAGGGTGGTGCCAATCCAATCAGTGGGTTCATCCAGCAATCACTCACTCTTAATCCCAACACCATTAATTCCACTGCACTTCAATCCCACACTCTGGATTGAGCAACCTGTGAAATAAAAACCTTGCAACCACATGAGGTATTGGGGGGACATCTAGCTACAAACCATAGAATTCTTCCACTGACACCTCAAAGACTCAAGAACATCCATCTAAACAAAATACAATTAGTCCTTGCCAAAGTCCTAACAATTTCAGAATTACTGAAAGTTCAAGTCTAAGTCTTCTCTGAGATTTACAGCAAACTATTAGCTATGAACGTCTGTACAAATGAAAACAAAGTTAAATACTTCCAACAATCGATGCTACAAGACAGACATTTTCATTTCAAAAGTTACAAACAGGGATACAATGGAATTAGGCCAAAGTCCAAAATCCGTCAGGGCAAACACTAAGTCCTGTAGTTCCATAGGCAAATTGTGGCAAGAGGTGAATTCCAAAAGCTTTGGGTGGCTCTGCCCCTACAACATGGCTGGTATTTGTATCTCCGACGGCTTCTCTCTTGGAGTGTCTCTGCTTCTTTCTTGCAAAATTTCACAGATAATTCATGTTCCTGGACTCTCCAAACTTCTGGGGTTTCCACTGCACCTTCAACTTCACATGCGCAACTTCACACACTGCCTTCTAATGGGCATGCTCTCTGTCCTCTCAGACCTTCTTCTGAAATCAGGGTGTAAACTTTATTGACCCCACAACTCTTCCATTCTACATGCATCTAAAAAGATCATCAGTGGATGATGGCAAGGTCTGCTACCAGGCAAAGCAGTAGCCAGGCTTCCCCCTCTCTCTGCTGTAGGGGTCAAGTGATTACCTCGAATCCAATTTTGAGAGACAATTTCTCTAGGGTGCCATCATTCTGGAATATGGTGCTCTGGGGGTCTCTTCTCAAAGTCGACTGTTTCACTTTTATTGTGAGGCTGTAAAGGGTGGAGTCCTATTACTTCTACTGATGCTTTCAGGACATCATTTTTA
>RJWT010037362.1:0-13071 GCA_004365215.1 Cuniculus paca | reverse complement strand
TTGAAGTATGAGAAATTTTTAGTATTTCACTTCTTTTTGAAGGAAAGTTGCCTACTGGCACCATGGAATCATGTATCTGAATTTACAAATCGTGCAGTTAAAGCAGAAGCAAAATATAAAGCAAGGCTGCCACATCTCCTGCTGGTTGGCTTTGACCTACTGACTGTCCTGTGCAGTCCTGGACTGACTCAACTCAGTGATGACTCCCACCACCACTGCCTTCACTGTGGCACTGAGTGGAAGAGACCTCCACCAAATGTTGAGAAGATGCTCTCTGCTCGGGCTTCAAACTCCTCTTAGGTTCTATGACTGCCTCTGTTCCATCCTTAACCCATCTCTCCTTTTTATGAAATTTGGTCCAGCCTGAAAAAATACTTGCAACCTGACAACTGTATCCTTCAGCTGCCCCATCCTAGAAGCCTACATCAATATTTGGTCTATGAAGAGGTGGTAGAACTGACAGCTCTTCACAATGGAGTGCAGTTCATGTCTTACTCTGAAAACCAGCAAGACAAAAGAGCCATGGTAAAGAAATTACTCATGATTGTATAGTCACAATAAAAATGAACGTTTAAGCCGGGCGTGGTGGCTCACGCCTGTAATCCCAGTACTCGGGAGGCTGAGACAGGCGGATCGTTGTGAGTTTGAGACCAGCCTGGGCTACAAAGTGAGCTCAAGGCCAACCTGAACAGCATAGTGAGACCCTGTTTCAAAAACACCAGGGCTGGGGATCTAGCTCAGTGGTCTAAAGCGCCTGCCCGGCAAGCACAAGGTCGTGAGTTCAATCCCTGGTACCACAAAAAAAAAACGTTTACAACTGGACTTCTCAATGTATTAAAAAAATATGTAATGTAAACTTCCTGATACTACTTTACTGTGGTTTTATCACCGGTACACTTTATGTGTTTACCTCACTATTTTCTGGTTTACTCTGCTAATGAACGTGATATTCCTTCTAATGTTAGACACAGCATACTTCCACTTGATTTATATTTTCACTTCATGCTAGGAGCTACAGATGGAATATCCAATTCTTTTTTTGGAAGTGTATACAAATATGATGATGATAATGGCAGTGGTAGTAGTGGTGGTGATGGTGATTAATTTGGGGGCTGAATATCTCTATTTTGTAACAATAAATTTTCCTATCCTTTCATATTTCAAAAGAATATACTGTCCTATTTTATTTCAGATATAGATCTAGAGGTCCACAGAAGTAAGTTTATGCAATCAATTACTGGAAAAAGATTTTTTCAATTACTCAAAAAGATCCCTGGCATACACCCTTCATATTTTCTCTTTTAAAAAGAAAAGCATGGGCCAGGGATACAGCTCAGCAGCACAGCACCTGCCTGACAAGTGTGAGGTCCTCAGTTTGATTCCTGATACCAAAAAAAACAAAAACAAAACAAAACCCAAATATTTTTTAAATGATTAAAATTTAACATCAAACTCTGTATATAGACAGACACCAGGAAGACAATAGCAAAGACTAAAATAAAATGCTAATAATATTTTGATATGTTTATAGATAGAATGACTGTTTTAGTTTTTGGTATTTTTACCAACTTTAGAAATTCTGCATTTAAGAAGCATATATTTTGTCATCAAAAAATAAAAGCTTCATGTTCTAGTATATAATCATCCTACTGCCACATTTAAAACATTAAAATTATGAGATAGCCAGGCACAGTGGCACACATCTATAATCCCAGCTACTCAGGAGGCTCAGGCAGGAGGATTTTATGCTTGAGGTCATCCTGGGCAACTGAGCTAGACCTTGTCTCAAAATAAAAAACAAGAAGGAATGGATGAGAATGTAGCTCAGTGACAGCCCAAGTTCCATCCCCAGTACCACAAAAACATAGTAATGTGTGTATAGTATATATAGTAAGAAATTTTACAGTTAAATGTAATTATTGAACACTAGTGAATTGCTTAACTTCTGAGTTTGAATGTTAAGTGAAATAAATCAGACACACAAGCTTAAATATCGCAGGGTTTCTCTCATATGAGAAACCTAAATTATAAAGAGCAAAATAGAAGATAATAGGAATCAGGGAGATAGATCTTTCTCAAAGGGGAAGGGGATGAGGATATGTTGCAGGGACAGGGAGGGGTGGGGCAGGGGAATGAAAACAGGAATTAAGATGTGTTATGTACATGTACCAACTCCACACAAGGAATGTAAACATTATGTACTGCAAATATGTAGTAAAGGTATTTTTGTTCCAATGTAAAGAAACAGCTACTAAAACAGTTAAAAGCAAGAATATATTGAAAGATGTTTTACAATAACCTTTTCAATTTTTTTGGCTTTTCTATAAATTAAGAGGCTAGCAGACTCATGATTTGAAGTACTATGGGGGATAAACATTTTTTTCATATGGTGATAAACATTTTAAAGTGTTCTAACAGACATCTAATACAAAATTCACAAAGGATCACTGTGAGTTCGAGGCCAGCCTGGGCTACAAAGTGAGCTCAAGGCCAGCCTGAACTGCATAGTGAGATCCTGTCTCAAAAAGATAAAAGAAAAGAAAAAGAAAACTGAAATTCCTCCTGGAAAGCTATGTATCATATATTAAAGTGAATAAACTTCACAACTCAGTGGTTAAGACAGAGAACAGGCTGGACATGGTGGCACATGCCTGTAATCCCAACACTCAGGACACTGAGGCAGGAGGATTACTGTGAGTTTGAGGCCAGTTTGGGCTACAATGTGAGTTCAAGGCCAGCATGAACTGCATAGTGAAACCCTGTCTCAAAAAGACAAAAAAAGAAAAGAAAAACAACAAAAAAAGACAAATGTCTGACAACCTGGTTCCAATCCTTACTCTGCCATCTGTGACCTGAGACAAGTCATCTAGCCTGTGTATGTTTCCTTGTCTACAAAATGATAACATTATGGTAGCCATTGTTGATTTCCTATTATATTGTTTTGAAGTCCTGTAATGCTTTCATTCTTTTGTTTTGTTTTGTTTGATTTTATTGTGTGTGATGGTATGGATAGTTATTTTGAAGAAAATGAGAGATGTTATGGTAGCCATTGTTGATTTCCTGTTGTCTTGTTTTGAAGTCCTGCATCGTTTGCATTGTTCTGTTCTGATTTGCTTCACTGTTTAGTTTTGTTCTCTTTAAAATAAAAAAAAATGCTGACAATAATTGTACATATCATTTATGTTATTAAGAGGGTTGAAAGAATTAATATACACTTAGATTGGAGTTCAGCACATTAAGAATTAACTATTATAGTGTAACCTCAGTTTGGGAAAACTTTGAAGTACATATTTTTTATTTATTAGGGCATAGTTATCAATAATAAATTTAAATTCTATAGATGTGTTTCTTTGTGAATGTAACAAAGACTAAAAAATTAATGATTATCAACAAGTATCTTAATTTTCTTATACTTCTATATTTTCTTTAGCTTGATTTTATAAAACACAAAACAAACCAAATAAAAATGAAGAAAACTCTCAAAAAGAACAAATACAGGAGCCGGGCGTGGTGGCTCACGCCTGTAATCCCAGCACTCAGGAGGCTGAGACAGGCGGATCGTTGTGAGTTCGAGACCAGCCTGGGCTACAAAGTGAGCTCAAGGCCAGCCTGAATGGCATAGTGAGACCCTGTCTCAAAAACAGGGCTGGGAATCTAGCTCAGCAGTCTAAGCGCCTGCCCAGCAAGCGCAAGGTCGTGAGTTCAATCCCCGGTGCCGCAAAAAAAAAAAAAGAACAAATACAGGAGAAGCTTGCTAAATAACATGAAATGTACCTGACAGTGATGCGAAATTCTTACAGTACCTTATTTGCTCCAAACTGCACTCTGGCTTTGCCTTTGACTAAGGTAGCATTGATCTGCATGATGACCGACTCTATGGAGTAGGCGCTGCTCCAGCCCTGCAGAAAGAAGCAACCATTTCTAAACACCACAGCAGTCTTGTCCTCACAGGAGAGTCTCACAAAAACAGCACTTAGGAACTCAACAGAATCACGTCAGTGTTCAGAAGTTTGTAGGACAGGGGAGAAAGTAAAATTGGACCACTTCCAGGATCTCGCAAAAACTAAACCATCCCGCATTCTAAATTCCTAACATGAGCAAATAAACCGCTCTCAACAATTACCCTACCAAGGGATTCAGTAGCAAGCACAACGTCATTTTACTGGCTTACTTTAGCTTTTTTATTATTAAAAAGAAGATACTGTTAAAACAAATTTTGTTAAAGTAGATGTTATTATATAAGAACTTTTCTACTTAATATTTCATATACAAAATCAAAACACTACTGAGGCTGCAAATTGTGAACTACAAGAAAAAGTCACCTGTTTTGTGAGAAGCTCCATACACAATGCTCCTCCGCCCAACACATATCTTAAAAAGAAAAGAAAGGAATTATACAGAATCCTCTAGGACTCCATGTTGCATTTTAATTTTTAAAATTCCATTACAAAAAAAGTATGTACGTAAGTTTAGAACACACTAAAATGAAAACAGTTAAGGGACACAGGATTATGGGTAATTTAAAAATGTTAAATCATCACTCCAACAGTCAATTTAAAAATGATTCTTAGTAACAGAATTCTTAGTGACAGAATTTTGTGGTATCTAAAATCAAGAACTTAGCAGAACACATTCCAGCGAATGGGAGCCAAAGAATTAGTGTCCTTCACTAGCACCCAGTGTGCCCTGCATGGAGACATCCTTTCACAGCACCCATCCTACAGTGGCTGTCTCCTCAAAGGTCCCACCACCTCCCTCTCCATAATGAACAGCTGTGCAATGCTGCACGGTTCAAGCTGTTTCCTCCATCCATTTGAGCGATGACACTCAAATTCTGACCACAGAACATAAGGACTATTCTCTGAACTAAAGACAATTCTGGGAATCTCCCTTTAGGAAATCATTATTTAGGTAAAAAAATTCTTCAATCTTTTAACCCTTTCAAAAAATAATTCCACACCTCCTTAATGTTTAAATTTCAAAATACATTAAATAACATGTCTGAATACATAAATCAAGGGAATCCTTTCAGTCCAAAAACTGCAGTGACTGCAGATGAAAGCCCCAGTCCAGGACAAAACACTGAGTCCTCTGCCAGGCACTGCCCTGCCTTTTTCCTGCCTGCAATTCTGGCCATGCCTACCTCCCCAAGGCTGTTCTCCCCACAAAACTTCCCAAGACCATTCTAGCCTGCAAACCATCTGTCCTGGCTCACCACAGGCATTTTTGTGTCAAATAAACCAAAGGTCTCTGCAGAGAGGTAGCGAGTCCAAAAGCTCCTGGAGACCACTGAGATCAGTAATAGCTACAGTGGAACTGTTCAACAGCACAGTGGGGAAAGTACTCCTCAACGCTCCCACACTAGAAGATTCTAGCAGGGTATCTCTCCTACATGTCTCTTACAAAGCCTGGGACCTTCTGCAAAGGGAAGGTTAAATAGATGAGAAAGAAAACCTAAAGAAAAAACACTCCAAAAACATTAAATTTGGGCTGAGGAACTTCAGATTCTTCTACAAAATTTTTTACATCTCTTTGTATTTCTGAAACACAAGTACCTCCAATTTCCCGAATCTCCCATGGATCTATAAAATTATCTTATATGTAAGGGACACTTGCTGATTTAATTAGTAGATCTAGGTTTTCATTTAAAGTTTGGTTTCTCGGTAACTGCTCAATCTTGAGGTCTATTAATGAATGGGCCTTATATTTGATCTGTACATTTCAAAATGCTAAGCTAGACAGGGACTCCCTTCAGGACAAAGAGGTGTGCTATGGACACCTAGTTACCCACAACCCAGCCACCACCTCTTCTCAGGGGCAGTGTCACACCAGGTGGAAAAAAGCAAATTTTCCCATTTGTAAGTCAAAGAAAGTGCATTTTTACAAGCACATAATTATGCCACTGCATAAATGTTTGCTAGATGTCTAAACCAAGACAAACATTTCAGAACCTACAAAAAAATGAAAGAGGTAAACTTTTCCTTGATATATACTATCAGCAACATTTATGCCTACAAGAAGTGGCTAATTCTGTGTTAAATTACATTCATTCCAGCAATATGTGTTCCAAACTCTTACTGCTCTTTGCCTCCAAACGGTTTGTGATGAATGTTAGGACAATTCAAGGATGCTAAAAAAAATACACTAAGGATAATAATCTAAGGAAAATAATAGGCCACGTACATGGGCAAAGCAGTGTTTTCAACCTTAAAAAGTTTCAGCAGCTCACGGTTTTTGTTTTTTTTTGTCTGTTTTGGTGATACTGGGGATTAAACCAGGGGTCTTCATAATAAACTTCATTCCAAAGCCTTTTTTTTTTTTTTTGTCGTTTTGAGACAGGGTCTCACTATGCAATGCAGGCTGGCTTTCAACTCACTTTGTAGCCCAGGCTGGCCTCAAACTTGCATCAACCCTCCTACCTCAGCCTCCTACGTGCTGGGATTACAGGCATGTGCCACCACACCCAGCCCTCTTTAATTTTGGAGATATAGTCTTGCTGCGTCATTAAAATCCCCAGGGTGGAAATGACCTTACAATTTTCTTGCCTCAGCTTCTCGAGTGTTTCGATTATAGGCATGCACCACCACGCCCAGCTTGAAGCATTATAGCAAGTACTATTCTAAATTCAGCCTCTTCAGGCATTCAATTTATCATTATTATAAAAGAAGCCACTCAAAAAAGGTCACCTTTTGTATTATTCTATTTATATGAAGTGTCCAGGATAGGCAAATCTATACGACCAGAACTGGAATGATGCTACCATGGTCCATGGTGAGAAATGAGGGTAAAGGGAGTGACTGCTATGGATATAGGGTTTCTTTTTGAGGTGATGAAGGTATTTCGAAGTTAGGTAGTAGTAATGGTGGCACAACTCTAAATATACAAAAGACCACTGGGTTGTATACGTTAAGAGGGTGAGTTTTATTGTATGTGAACTGTAACACAGTGAAGCTGTTATTTAAAAGCTTGGCTATGACAAGAAATAGAGAAATAGGGTAATGGAAGATGTAAAATATGAAATATATAGCAAAAACTGCTCAATAATCTATATGAATCAGTTTTCAAGCTGTACCTGGATTCTGAGATTGCAAGTTCTGTTTTGTTAGTATTTCAAATTATTTAGGTCACCTTAAGCCAATAATCCTTTCTCTTCACTTAACAATTGACGCTAAAGACCAGGTCACTTTAATCCTGCCTCAAATGAGCGTCTGCATTTCATTTTCTCTCCATTCCCTTCTTGCGCACCAGCTTCAGCTCCCACACTTCAGCTGAGATAGAGCGCTGGCTCTCAGCGAGAGCTCTGTCCTTCCAGCCTCCAAAGGCACCACGAGTCCACTGGCAGCATTCACCCTTCTTTAATGTTCCTTTGTATTATTCCTCTCCTTTCTAGCCAGGTAAAATAACATGCATCCAATACCCTCATGTAAGTCTGCTTATCAGAGACAGTAAAAAACAAAAAAGGCCTGTCTCTGATCCAGGATGTGGGACAAGTGCAAGTTACTATGTCAGCATCATTTAAAGTATGGAAAAATAAAAACTATGGCTTGGTAGGCAGCAAAAGGCTGATAACTGTAAGAGACAGAAAGGTTAAAAATCTACCCTCTTTCAGTCTTATGTTCAGTCCTTTGCATATGTAAACATTTGACTGGGTTACCCAGTATTCAATTCTCAAACTGATTATGAGGTTTTGTGACAGGAAAAACACTTCTACTATCTAATTCAATAGAGGGTAGGGAAGCTTTAAATCCAAAATGAAATTTTACACAATTCTAAACTCTGTTTTACGCTCAATTACTGTATGTCCTCCTCATTAATAGTACATCTGATACCAATTCTGTAATGGCCTGTCAGAAAGAACTAAGCTTTTACATGGGGATTTGTAGGTCCGTGGGGTCTGTCCCTATCCCTAAGAGATTAGTAGAGCTTTTCTTGCTCTGCAAAAGAAAATACCCAAGAATCAAATCATTCACAACTTTAATAAAGCAGCATTTCCCAAAAAGCAAACCGGTGGACCTGTTCTTCTGAGATCCCATGGGGTGAAATAATAGTAAGTTAAACAGATTTAGGAAAGCTGTTTAACATCTTCTTAGAAAAATCACAGTAAGGTTCCAAAAGGTTCTACCCATATTGGTAGTGACTACCATGAGCATGGTTTCCAAAAAAACAATCCTTTCAAAAAAAATACCCCTATTACCATCCCAGCACTGGTACACACAGAGCATTCTGGGAAATGCAGCCAAGACCTCTTTCAGAAGCACAATTTTACAGTGTTCCATGAGTCAGAATGAGCTCAGCACATTTATAAACGCTGAATTTTTCTTAGAGCCACCTTCTTTTGATTGAGCTTTACAAACAGACCTCAATCCCTGCATCAACACCACAGGTAACATATTCTACCTATATGGCAAAATAACTCTTAACAAGACTGGATCCCACAATACATAGAAAGAAGCATGTAAAGCAGCTAGAACTAAATGTTTTGTAAGGAGTTAGGAGTTAGGAGCAAACTCACTTCAGAGAAAGTTCTCTGTAGTAGTCACCCACATTTTTAACCTGAATGTAACTATTCCTGTCTCAACCACAGAAAAGATCAGTTTAAGGGTGGGATTATTTTTAGATTTCATCACTTGAATATGGATTATCTTACAAAGTAGAGTCAGCCGAGTGTTTGAAAATTCTCGAATTAGTTTAACTGCTTCTATGTTGGCAGTCTATACCACATTTCATAACTAACCTAGGTACAAATTCTTGTTTTCCCATCCTCCTTACGACTTCTATCCATAAAAAAGAATCACTATAACCTCAATGAAAGTGCATGATAACTGCCATTTGACTCCACTCAACTGCAGGCACTCCACTGCAAGGCAGGCGGGTGGGCGGGTGGGCATCAGCTCCAGAGGTCATGAGTGCCAGCCACTCCTAGAGGCTCAGAGGTCCAGCTATGGGAAATCACTCCAACCAGAACTCATGCCCTCAACCACAATTTGCATTTGAAAAGTACTTGACTTTTAAGGTAAATATATATAAATAGGAACCATTAAAAATTCTACCTAAAGGAAAGTAAGGATTTACATCATAGTTCTGAATGTGAGCCCCAAAGTAGCAGGATCAACTTCACCTAAAACTTCTTAGAAATGTAAATTCTCGGGACCCACCTTGGTCCTGCTGAATCAGAAACCTTGAGACAGAAGCCTAGCCATCTAGGCCTCCCAGTGTTTTAACCAGCTCTACAAACGATTCCCACACACGCTACCAAAAACAAAACAAAACAAAACACTGAAACTTACCCCCCTGAGAGAACAGGTAACACTACTCGAACAAATGGAGGATCAAATGGAAAGTTATCCTAAAAAGTAAATAAGCAAGTTTAATTTAAGGACATCCTTAATACTATATTACTTAGAAGACTTAAAAATCATCAATAAAGAATGTATATATTTATTATCTGATAAAGAGGGTCATAAAATCAATACCAACAAGCAAGATGAAACAAAAACCAAAGCAAATAAAAATGAAGTTAAGATCAGGCCCAAACAGAATGGTGTCTTGGTAATTTTATTTCACTAAGTGGTTCCATTCCTAGTAGACTTACATAAAAGAATCATTAAAATAGATTTCTGGCTAATTGCTAGAAAGGGTGGGCAAAATTTAACAATTACAGGGCTGTACGTGGGAAGAAAAAGAGAAACTAGAGAACAGGCCATTTCCCCCTTGGATTTTCTTCCAGCTACAGAAGAGAAGGAGAACAGGTTAACAAACTGAGTAGAACTCACAGACTCGGGGCTGGTGAGATAAAAAATCAGAATGCTGGAGTCCAGCAAGGAGAGGCACTGGTAAATCTCCACTTTAGGTTAGGTCCCTGAAGACAATCTATAAACTGCCCTGGCAGAAGTCAAGTCCAATTTTAAATCAGCTCAATCCCTGATGGATGAGTCCATCCCAGGATGCCACTGTCCATGCCCCTGAGAGGGGCAAATGTAAGTCATCTCTGAAGAACATTCAATGAATGCAACAGGTCGGCACTACAAAGTTTCATACACAGTGTCTATCACTAAGAACAAGCTGCTGTAGGAAACTTAAAGATGATACAGTCAGAAAACCAGAGAGGCAAACTACAGACACAAAACCACAGGGACTGAGGGATAAACACATTCAAGGAAGAAAAAGACAAGCCTGAAAACCTGGCAGAGAACTGCAAACTATAAAATGGAACCATATAGAAATTCTGAAATTTAGAGACAGAATAACAGAAATTAATAGTTCAATGGGTGAGCTTAACCACAGCAGGAACATAACAGAAAAGAATCAGTAAACTGAAAAATAGATCAGAAACATCCAGAATAAAAGTAGGAAAAACGAAAAAGTGGAAAATGCAAAAAAGACACAAGATAACATGCTGAAAAGGTTTACCATACACACTGAGTCCTAGAAGTAGAAGTAGAAGAGAACAGAAGCTGAGCACTTCCCAAAACCAGAGCAGGACAGTTAAGGCTTGGCTCCTGACTGTCCTCAAAGCTGATAAATGGGGTGGAGGGGCGCATGCATATTCTGGAAGTGGTTGGTGGTGGAATTCTAGGAGGTGGGGCCTAGCTGGAGGCAGCTGCTGGGAGAAGCTATGTTTTGCATCCTTCTACCTTGCCTCTCTCCTCAAAATAAATCTTTCCTCTTTTAAATTGTTTATCTTAGGGATTTTGTCACACCAATGAATAGCCAACAGATACCACAAGATTTAAAGACAAGTGGTTTAAGAGAAAAACAGAGGCTACAATAAAGAGTATGGTAGTTTCAAGATGCTAAAAGAAACAAACTGCCAACCCTGAAAACTATACTCAATGAAAATGCTTCTTAAAATGAAATAAAACCAGCACTCTGGGAGGCTAAGGCAGGAGAACCACAACTGAAGCCAACTGGATAACTCAGCCTCTTAGTGAGACCCCATTTCAAATTAAAAATGAAGAGAAGCACCCTAGGGATGCAGCTCAGTGAGAAGGTTGTAGGTTCATGCGGGGCGGGGGGGTGGTGTAAAAATAGATATTTTCCTATTCACAGACCCACACACAAAAAGAAAAAGAACACTTTTAGGTAGGAGAAAGATGATCTCAGACGAAAGAATAAAGAGCATTAAAAGAGCAAATATGTAGGTGGGCCCCAATGAATAAGTGTAGGGTTTCAGATAAGCACAGAACTAAAATGGATGACAACAGCCACATATTTGGCAAGGAGGACATGAATTCAATGTGTTCTAATTCTTCTATTGACAAGAAAAAATATAAATTAACAAACTGATGTTATACATTGACAAGTCAAGGTATGCACTGTGATTATAAGAGTGAAAGGAACGTACAGATACCATGCTAAAACTGATGGGAAACCAGAGTAAGGAAAAGCAAAAAATGGAAGGAAAAAAAAGCGTGCAGCAAGAAATCCAAGAAGAAAACCACCTATAGTGTGGCAGACTGAAACCCAGCTGATAGCACTAACAGTAAATGGAATGGACTGACTGTTCCAACTGCAAGTCAAAGATCAGACTTGATTAAAAAACATGAAGAGAGCAACATGCGCTAGAAAACAAGCAAAGAAAAAAATCTCCATCAACTTCTTAGGCTATTGAGCACAATCCCCTTTTTAAAATTCTTGGTTTTGAAAATGGTTTCCAGGGCCAGGCGTGGTGGCACACACACCCGCACGCCTCTAATCCCAGCACTCAGGAGGCTGAGGCAAGAGGATTGCTATGAGTTCGAGGCCAGCCTGGGCTACCAAGTGAGTTCAAGGCCAGCCCGAACTGCATAGTGAAACTGTCTCAAAAAGACAGACAGACAGACAGAAAGACAGAGGGAGGGAGAGAGAGAGAAAACGAACAAGCGGTTTCCAGAAGAAAAAGTTTTCTGCCTAATGAAGCACAGACAGTAGCAAAGTGGCCACAAGTGTGAGTTCTCTGCTATCCAAGACACCAGGAAGGCTGGCCCTTCCCTCCCTACAGCAGTCAGGACAGCACCCTGCTTGTGACGGTAGGAGACAGCCAGCACCACTAAGAGAAGCGATCTCCATTCTTTATGGAACACAAGATTACAAAGAAGAACACAAGATTACAAGAAACAACTGATGCCTTGCAGAAGACCAATTTGAGGGTAAGAAATCCAAATAAACATTTGCTTCACCAGTCATTTCCAAGGAACACAAAAATACGAGTTCAACTGGGAAGAAGAGCAGAGTATAATTTCAGTAATTTACTTTTAACTCGCTTCCTCTGCCTACCCTTCCAGTAAGACTCTGAGGAACATAAAAATTACGGATATTCAATTCTATGGGCAGAAGAAGAACATGTACAAGTTTGATGGTAGACTGGATCATCTTACATTTCTATTGCAACTTAGAAAGCATCTACCCACATAAGATACCAACTTGAATGACAGCTATGATAGTCTATTAAGCAACTCACCATTTATTTGTGATTTAACAACATAATAAAAGGCATCATTCACAAAGCTTGGTAAAACACAAACTCATTAAATCTTCTATTATTTATCCCTTTGAATACGTCATCCCAAGTAGGTGATTACAAAACCTGTGTTGAGAACTATCTTCAACTAATTCTTCTGTATTAAAACCTAGGGATTCTACGCCATAAACTGTGCCCTGGAACTCGACCAATCAAGATTTTACAGAAATAAAAAAAAGAGTTCCTTAGTCAAAACAACAACAACAAAAAGTTGAAGATGACTGTGAAAATAGAAACCTGAGTTACATTCATGTACTAACTCAGAAATGAGAAGCTCAAGCTTTAGGAAGATATCATAAAGATATCTTCATATCATATGATTTCCCATTTAGCACCTTGGCCTTCTAAGGATGAAGAACATTCTTTTTTGCGGAACCACGGATTGAACTCATGACTTCGCACTTGCCAGGAAAGCGCTTAGGCCACTGAGCTAGATCCCCGGCCCTTGTCTTTTTGAGACAGGGTCTCACTATGCCATTCAGGCTGGCCTTGAGCTCACTTTGTAGCCCAGGCTGGTCTCGAACTCAATGATCCTCCTGTCTCAAGAACATTCTATTTTTAAGACTGCATTG
>RJWT010037361.1:0-12955 GCA_004365215.1 Cuniculus paca | reverse complement strand
CCACAGAGTGGGAAGCAATTTTAGCCAGCTGTTCCTCAGACAAGTGACTTACATCTAGAACATATAAAGAATTGAAAAAAATCAGACCTCCCCCAGATTTGGGGACCCAATCCAAAAATGGGCAGCTGAGATGAACACACACTTCTCAGATGAAGAAATACAAACAGCAAATAGATACATGAAAAAATATTCAAAATCACTGATCATTCGAGAGATGCAAATTAGAACAGCACTGGGATTCTATCTCACCCCAGTAAGAATGGCTGCCATCAAGAAATCAACCAATAGCAAATGCTGGGGGTGCTGTGGGGGAAAAGGAATCCTTCTCCACTGTTGGTAGGAGTGTAGACTGGAAACCAGTATGGAGATTCCTCAGAGAACTAGGATTATAGATCCCATTCGACCCAGCTACTCCCCTTATGAATATTTTCCCAGAAGAATCAAGAACATCATACCACAATGGTATGTGCACACCCATGTTTATAACAGCACAATTTGTGGTGGCTAGATCTTGGAAACAAACCAAATGCCCATCAACTGAGGAATGAATAAAAAAGATGTGGTATTTCTATACAATGGAGTATTACTCAGTTATAAAGAAGGATGAACTTGGAACTTTTATGGGGAAATGGATGCAACTTGAGACCATACTCATAAGTGAAATAAATCAGACTTGCATGTGTGGACATTTTGTTTTCTCCCCAGTGTAAGAAGCAGAAAAAGTGAATGGGATCCAGAATGTACAGTAGATACTGTGAAATGGGAAGAAACGCTTCAGAGGGAAGGAGAGGCTGGGATAGAGGAAGGAGAAAAAAAGGAAAGGAAGGGGGAAGAATATATATATATGGAATGGAATGGTTGGGATAATAGTACTACTGACTTCTGTTGGGTCATTGTGGGGAGGGGTTTATGCCTGTATTGTTTGATCAATTTTTCATGTCAGTGTCTTGGGCTGTGGGCAACTACTTTGGGAATGATAATGTGTGGTGTGCTGGCCATTGTTACACTCCAACAACCTTGTTTTGAGATTTTGTATCATTGTTTTGGTTGGTTTTTTTCTTCTTTAAAATCAAAACTAAAAACAAAAAACAAAACAAAATGAAAAACAAAAAAATACACTTCCAGTCCTGCACATTTCAAAATGTTTCATGGCTTAAACTTCTCACAGACTAAACTCAGCTAAATAGTAAATTCAGCAATAATTTTACAGAGATAAATCAGTGCTAGTATGAAGCTTGCCTGCCTGCCTACCTGCCTGACTTCCTTCCTTTTCTTCTTTCCTTCCTTTCCTCCTTCCTTCCCTCCTTCCTTCCACAGAGCTTCACTCAAGCCCTTTTAGAGCTGCAAGGAAAAAGAAACTGTATGTTTTTCCTTTTATAGAAGAGGAAACAGAGCCCCAGAGCTTTTGATACCAATCCTAGGGCTTCTTCCCACACTTTGTGCTACAGTTGTCTATTCTGTCTATTCAAGCCACTAATTAATGCACTGAATTAATCTACTTTGAATTATACTTTCTAAAGCAATTAAAGTAGAAAATAATATAGGTATGCTGAAGTGATATATATTACTGTCACTAAAACTCTCTTCTTTCAAAGATGTGGTGTCCATAATGTTCCCTTCATGCTTTGAGGAAACTGAAATCTGCCAACTCTGATAGTCTCCCTTATTACCTGAGAGCACCAATCACCACTTCATCATTGCCCAAACCTAATGTTCATCTAAAAATAACGACATCACTCTAGTCATCAATTCAAATAAAATTTTTTTGTAGTACTGGGGATTGAACCCAGGGCTTTCTTACATTCCCAGTTCTCTTTTTTTCTTTTGAGATGGGATCTTGCTAAGTCACTTAAATTGCCAAGGCTCAGTTTAAACTTGGGGTCCTCCTGTCACAGTCTCTCAGAATGCTGAGCTGCAGATACTGAAGTGTTTCCATTATAGTAAAAACAGTATGAGGCTCTGGAATTGGACAAATTTTGAATTAAAATCCACACATTCCCATTAATAAACTCTGAAATTTGGGGTAAGTTACTCAACTTTTTTGAGACACATTCTTCTGATCTGTCACTACATCTCAGAGAAGTGTGATATTAGAATACATAAGCCAAGCATGACATATAACATTCAAAAATATTATTCTCACACTTAATGCCATCCCAAATACAAAAGAGCTAAGTTTTATGGAACATTTTATAAAATTTTACTTTCAAATATCTATATTTACCTCTACCACTATCAAACAAGTAGAACAGTCATTTACCAACTTGTATGTAGTAAATTAGAACCAGTCACACCAGTGATAGTAATTGATAGTGAAACAAGGTCTTGCAAATGAGTGAATAAGATTTTAATACTTTTTTTTCTTTTAGAAATTCTCTTCTTTAAAGAAGGTCCATTTCCTTATAATTTTAAATTCATTGGCTATTGAATTAAAATGATCCAGTAAAAGGGGGTCAAAATATTCAAGCCAAATGGAGTTTGATAGAAATGAGTAATGATGATCTACTGCAATCAGAAATTTCCACAGGAAATTATCAAGAATATATAATAATGGTGATGATTTTCCAAGGAACCTTTTGGAGAAGAAGTTCTTTGTATGCTTTCTATTCTGTAATTTGTTGCTTTTCAAACAGAGGTATGAATTATGTTGCCACATAGAGCAAATATCTAAATTAAGAATGCATAAACTCATAAAAACAAAGCACGCTTCTTGAGCATTTTAGAGTGTCATGCTTTTCCAATTAACAATGAAGGCAAGAATGGACCCCATGTGGACTTGAACCTTGGCCATCACAGGAATACAGAAATACACTACTACGTTTTAATACTTTCCTAAATTCTAGTATTATTATTTTGTATTCCACTTACACCAAGATAAGTATTATTACAACTATAATTACTACTTAACAAGAGCTGAATAAGCCTCACAGTGTGCAAAGTAACTTACTATTTTCTATTAATCCCTGGTACATTGAAGCATATTTTATATCTTGATACATTCTTCTATAAGATGAATTTATTTACTTTTTCCTACTGCTTATTCTCCAGGCATAATGATGTGATTCCATTTTTCTCACATACTTCAGAACTTTATTCCACAAATTATACATGCTTTTTGTATCTCCCTCTGTAATAGTCATTTAAGAGTCCTTCCTGGAAAAATTAACTTCTCATTATTCAATGTTCCTAAAGTATTTTGTTTATATTGCAAATATGAATTGGGATACGAGCTGGGGGAAGCAGAATGACTTAAAACAAAAAGCTAGCTATATAGTTAGCTAGGGTACTTGAAAGCTCTGTAACCTTGCTCTACAGAAAAAATTATACTCTACAAGACTCTGATGTGAACTGAATAAAAATAAATACAAATCACATATAACAGGCACTCTCAATACACTGTATAAACATATTATAATTTGCTGTCAAACTGAATATCTGTCTACTCAGATCAGTGGTTCACAATTTAAATTTTGGATTTTTGGAAAACCATGAGACATTCAGATACTCCTCCCCAACTCACTGAAATCAGTACCTTTAATTACATAGATATAGATACAGATATAGACTTTTTTTTTTGTACTGGGGACTGAACTCACAACCCTGCGCTTGCCAGGCAGGTGCTTATGCCACTGAGCTAAATCCTCAGCCCAGATATAGACTTTTTGAGATAGGTTCTTGCTATGCAGTTCAGGCTGGCCTCAAACTCACGGCAATCCTCCTATCTCAACCTCCTGAGTGCTAGGATTACAAGTGTGTGCCAATATGCCTGGCTTCAGTGACTTTAATTATAAATTCCATGAGATCATACATCAAAATTTATGTACCTCTGAATCCCCCAATACCTGGACCAAACCCTTTCATATATGAGTTGCTAACATATGCTTGTTTGCAATAAAGGGAATTTAGCTGTGGCAAGTAAGCACAATTACTGGGTATGTTTACTTTCTAGTAGAACAAAACAACTTTAAATTTCTTTTCTCAACAAATATTATTTTACAAAATCACATTGCTTAGGCTACTTTTCTAGCTATCTTCCTATACAATCTGATTAATTTCTACAAAAAATATGCCTATATTGATTAAGCTCTTTTCTTTTGAGAAGCTCAAAGACTTTCTCATCAATCCTTATCTCTAAGATAAATAAAAACAGGTGGGAGGAAAACATGGGACTATGGATCTGTAATCCCTATGAAGTCATATATATCACAAATTTCACATAGCAAAAATTCCATTTCAATTTCTCAATTTATGTGCATTTTGTCATGTTTCATTTTTTTCTTTGTACTGGGATGGAACCCAAAGGTCCTTCACCATTGAGCTACACTCTTAGCCTTGTTTTTATTGTTTACTTTGAGGCAGGATCTTGTGCCCAGGCTGATCTCCAACTTTTGAGCCTACTGCCTCAGAATCCCGAATAGTTGAGATTATAGGCTTCTGACACTGAGCCAGGCTTGCTTGCTTTCTCTCTCTCTCTCTCTCTCTCTCTCTTTCTCTCTCTCTCTCTCTTTCTCTCTCTCTCTCTCTTTTAAGACAGCATCATACTAGCCTCAAATTTGCAATCCTGTACCTCAGCTACCCAAATAACTGAGATTACAGGCCAGGTAATCATGCCCATCTTAGAATTTATTTCTGAGTCTACCGAAGTACCCAATTTACTCAATTAAATCAGGATATGCTGGTCTGTATCAAAAATTTTTGTTGTTTGCTTAAGAAAGCAAACATTTCAAAACATCAAGCAGTATGCAAAATAAACAACATAAAAGCAAAGAATCTAATCTCCTAATAAAAAACTGGCTATTGAGCACAGGTCTACTTTAGCTAACAGGCTGCAAAATATTTAGGAATTAGATAACATTTTTTTAAAACACTAATCATCAAAAACTAACAGACCAGCCCAATATGACTGATTAGTCAATCCTGGTAATCTTGATCCCTTTTGCCAGTAATTGTCAAAGATCTATGGTGTAGAACTGGTTAATGAACTGAAGGGAGCTGCTAGATTATTTCCTTCAGGATAAAAGGGTAGCAGAAGGAGTAGCCTCTTTGCCTGCCAGCCAGTATTTTTTGTACATACGACATTGTGTAGTTCAACCTGATACTTGAGAGCTATACCACTATCTTGCGGCTATGAGACAAAGACCAAGAGAACTTCCACACTCCTGAGTCTCCACCTAGACATAACTGAGTCTCATAGCTTCTTACGTGAAGTAAATGTTACGTTTGTCTAAGTCACTGAAGATCGGATATTTTTCCCTGAAATTGAAAGTATCCTAACTAATATAGACAAACCAGGTGAGAAGGCATGTAGATTAATTATTGAGCAACAATAACTTCTGTAATCTCATACAATTTTCAAGACAAACCAATGAAAATTACACGTCTCTTTTCACTTGCTTTTACAGATTAGAAAACTGAGGATTATAAAGTTACATAGTTAATAGTAACAAAACTAAAGTTTGATTCTAGACCTGATATCAAATCTCAACTCTTCTAAATATATACAATATAAAATTCCCTTTCTTCTTTATTTACACCTCTTCTTAAAAGAAAAACAATGATAACAAATAGCAAGTTGTGTTATCAGCTAACAGAATTTTTGGGGAGAGCTAAGGAATATCAATTATTCTTATAACTTTGTCATAAGGATACATAGCCTTCAACTCTATTTGATATTGAAGTTATAGGGGGGAGACAAAAAAATATACATATATATAGATATATATCTATATATATCTACATAAGGTTCCAGATGTCTAGTAGAATCACCAAGAAAGTGAAATGGATTCTAAGTTTAACAGCTTTCCAAGAAGTTACTGGGTATGCTGGTGCATGCCTGTAATCCCAGAGCTGAGGAGGTTGAGGCAAGAGGATCACCATGAGTTTGAGGCCAGCCTACACTACATAGTGTCTCTAAATAAATAAATAAATAAAGTCAATTGAAAGTATTTCCTAAGCTATAATTTCCTTATTTCAAATTATTCCATGAACGAAGTATCTATCAATATAGAAACCACAAAGTTAACATTTCCTCAATTCTCATCTCTTCACAAAAGCTGATAGAGCACAAATTTTGACAACAAAAAATCTGCTATCTTAAGATCAGTAAGGCCATTTCTTATCGAGAAATTTATCAGAACTGGGTTTTCAAAAGCTATCTTGTCATCTCAGTCAAATGTTTCTGAGCTAACATATGCAACTTACCTTTCCACATGCTCTGCAGTGATGCCTTCTTTTGGTGAATGTAAACCGGGCTTCACATTTCATGCAGTTTGGAGCCTGGGAATCTGGTACCCACACTGGAGCTACTTCACCCAGAGTGGTAAATGGCTTTCTGGCAGAAATTCCAAACTGACCAGCTCTCAGATCATTATCTGGGCTATCTGGAGCTAATGTAAGGCACGGTCTACTGGAGGCCTCATAATTTTCTAAATGTTCCCCATTTGTATCAGAAACAGAGATACTTCCCAAAGATGCATTGGTTGCTGAGCTTTCCCCTAGTTTTGCTTTTGCAAGAATATCATTTTTGTTTTTAATGTTATTTCCACTGTTTGTGGGAAGGTCATTTTGTAAATGGTCTGACAATGGCTTTGGAATTTGAAGTTTAAGATTAGAAGGTTGCTTGGGTCTTGCACCACCAAAAGGAACACTGATGGATTGCAGATTTGCTACTATCTTGGGGGAAGACTGTGCAACAACTGATGGAACTTGACTACAGAAATTATGTAAATAATTTTTCTTCATTTGGTCACCAGTGCTATTTAAAAGTAGTCCACTCCCTTCTGTGGCCTCATTTCCTCTCTGTTCATAAATGTTTGAGTAGCATTCTGACTTGCTCTCCTCTATTTCTTTTTCTTCTGTTACTGAATCTTCTTTGGAAGGTAAAGTCTTTGGAACAAAAGAAACAACTGGGCTCTGCATTCCATAGGAATCACAATCATTAGATAAAGAATGTGCTGCTGGTGAATCTGCAACAGTGGAGAACTCACATCCTTCACTTTCACTTGTGCAAGGTCCTTTGAAATCTAGACCTGCATCTGCCATTCCAACACACTCTCCTACATGATCACCGTTAGTGTTGTCGGGCTGATTAATCTGTAAAAACTTTTCATTTTCTTCACTTACTTGGCTATCACTCATCTCATTTAGTTTAGCCAGTTTCCAATTACTCATCTCCTGAGACTCAGAGAAATGCTCTGTCATATTAAGACGTTCTGTAGTGCCAAGAATTTCTTCATGTTCATAATGTTCAGTTTCATCAGCTCTAACTTCACCAGGCACAAGGCAATCTGCAAATGGTTCAGAGTTATTCTTTCCAGACATGTCTGGTTTGAGACACAAAGGTACACCAGACTGGAGTGATTCTTCAGTTGTTCTCTCCTCTGCTGGCTCTTTTTTTGTCAAAATCTCCTCACTCAAGTGGGAAAAGGAGTTCGGATTCCCTACATCTGTCCGAGGAGAGCTGATTTTGCCAATGAAGTCCTCATCTGGTATATAGTCCTCTTGCTTTTTAACAGTAGGACCTCTATCTGTTCCCTGGGATGAGATCACTGAATCAACTGTTAAACTTGTAATCACAGACACTGAGGAATCTCTACCTATATTTTCATCAGCCTTTAATTGTGAAGTGGAACAGACACTGGTTAGACCATCAGAAGATATTGTACATAGATGATTAACAGAACCCGCTTCTTTTTTTGGTCTGTTCAATGGATCCATTTGTTTCTCTGAGTTCATATCTTTTTCAGTGGATCCATTCACACTAAAACTAAATTGATCAGTTTGTCTGTTTTCATTACCCAGTGAACAGCTAAAAGAATCCATAAGGGATTGACTATTATAATTATTACAATCCTGCAGGTCACTTTGTAATGTCCTTTTATCACAATTATGCATGACAGCTACAACAAGAACATTCTTCTCATCCGGAAGACAAGTTAAGTTTCCACATTTCTTCTCTCCTGCTTCAACAGCACTGTACTGATCATCTCGATTATAGTTTCTCTTAATTAACTGATCTTCTACAACAGCATTTTCATCAATCCACATTGTGGCAATCTCTGGATTTAGACTACAGTTCTGTCCATTAGCAAAATGATCTTCTCCCTCCTTGGTTAGAGCTGAATGAGTCAGGGAGAAGACTTTCAACGGTGGCTGTGATTCATTAGAAACTCCAGGTTCATTCACACGAGCCAATGCAGGATTAAGTGGCAATCGGTGAGAAGAGGGATCCAGGATTTTATTCCACTTTGTGTCCAATAAAGTAGGGGAAATTGTTTCATCTAGAAAAAATAAGTTGCTACAGTAAGTTTGCTGGTAACAGTGAAAATCTACAACTAAGTTAAGCAACATTTTCAACCATACTCTGAAAAGAAAATATATTCCCTAAATATATTCCCTATATTCCCTAAGATACGTACATCTATGTACGTATCTAATTTTTAAGTAAGAATAAGAAAACATTAAAACAATCCCCTGTAATTATGTCATCAAATGATAATATCTCAGAACGTTTCAAACAAGAAAAGACTTCTACATTAATCTGATAATATAATTTCACTGACCCTCAAAACCAGGATTGGGGAAAATATCCTTGGATTGTGCACAAAGCAAAATACATACTACTGGGAGGAGGCACAGTAAAAAAGATATAATTAAGTCAGAAGGAAAATGAAGGAATTTTTTGTAGATGATGAATAGTCTGTAATCCATATCATGATTGGTATGTGGGTTTCATAGATAGCTCTATTTGTTAAAACTGTATAATTAACCAGGCATAGGGGTGCATGCCTGTAATTCAAGCTACTTGAGAGGCTGACAAGGGAAGATCTCTAGACCCCACAAGTTCAAAAGCAGCCTGGGCAATACAGTGAGGCCCTCTCTAAAAATGGAAAGACTGTATAATTAAGACAGATTCATTTCAGTGAATATAAAGTTTACCTTTATAAATGTAAATAAAGAGAGCAAGGAGCAGATAAAGGTACAAACAAAATGAAAATGGCAGCATGTCTGTCACCACTAAAGATAAATAATGGGTGCACTGAAGTTTTTATAATTTTCTCTTTAATTGGTATATTTTAAATTTGTTCATTTTAAGTTTATGTATTAATTCCCCAAAATCAATGTCATTACTATATATTCCATTATATGTTTTTTTAAAAGTTTGCTATAGGGTGTAAAATTCTGCTCTAACCATGTCACAATATATTATTAATTAAGTTCATATTTATGTTATCTGAAGGCATTTGGCAAAGAATATTCACTTTCTTATTAAATCAGTTTATACTCTAATTTCATATAAAATTTCTCTTTATTTTTTAATAGATCATAACTATATAGCTATTTTCACAATTATGCTATTGTGTATGTCTGAGTAAATTATGGAAATAAGAAACAATAGACTTAGTGTCTTTCCCGTTTTCCTCCAATTACTGATAATCATGGTTCTGAAATGATATATCTGTATCATTATAAATTTGTAATGTTAATCTTCAAAGCACCCATGGTAGCTTGCTCATATCTTTATTAAGGCATTTACTGCACTGTAATGCAACAACGTATCTTTGTTTTCATCCACTGAATGATTTCTGAAGACAAAAACCATTTCATTCCATCAATGTAAATTCTCATTTTGTATCATCCCTACTATGTAGTAGGTACACAATACACATATGTTAAGTGAACAGCTACTACTGCAAAGGAATCGAGTTTGTGGAACATGAAAATTAAATTGACATTTTCTGTCTCTGTAAAGTATATAATCTAATTGAGACAAGGAGATATAAATACAATATATATAAATATCTAATTAACAGTACAGAGTAGCATATGTATTTGTAAAGTATTAAGTAGAAATAAAAAATAAATTCAGAAGAGAAAAATTTTACAGGATGAGGTAACTGAACTTCATTCAATTCATTGAGGTAGGAGAACTGGGCTAAGGTTCAAAAGTTTTCTTTATGTTTGGAAAAGAGGGGCTATGCTTCTGCTTCTGCTTCTGCTTCTGCTTCTGCTTCAAGCAAACACAAAAATTTAACACAGCATTAAGTATATCAGTTTGGGCTAAGAAAATAAGTAGCATAAGGAAGTAGTGAAAAGAAACTACAAAGGGCAGATAATGAAAGTCAAAAAACATCAGATAATATAAAGATTGGATTTAGTATCTTTTGAGTTACTAAAGTCTAAATTTAAATCCAAATTTGGGCTAGAAGAAATTCAAGATGTAGTAATATTAATTCCTTTTAAAAAATCATATTTCGAAGCTGGTTTCTTGAAATAAGAGACACTTCTTATGAGAATAGTTAACAACATTCAAATACTAAAATTTTCGCTATTTAACCACCTTCTACCTAGGCATACTGTTAATTACCTAGCATCATCACAGTACATTTGTGGTATAGTCCTCATTTGAAGAAGAAATACAAAACAAGAAATCACTTCGTTTAAAACATACTCTCTGGGGCTGGGGACTCAGCTCAGTGGCACAGTGCCTGCCTGGCAAGCATGAGGTCCTGAATTCAACTCCCAGGACCAAAATAAAAATTTCTAAGGTACCAGGTTATATGCTATAGTTACTGATACTGAAATGCAAATGATAAATGACATTGAAATACTGACACTGAAAAACATAGTTCAGACAAAAAAAAAAAACCCACATAATTACAAGGAACAAATAGGTTTTGAAAATCCTTCTCCCTCCAAAGGAATTATTTTTTTGTTAACAAATGCTACACTTACTAAGACATTTTTACAGATTCAACAAAAATGTACTCTAAAACAACTACATACAAAGTACTCTATTAGAATCTACAGAAATTAGAGACTTATGTAACAAACTAATAGTTTTAGTAGAGTCAATAGTACTCTAGAAGCATATCATTTATATGATTAGGTATAATGTGTGTGTAGATGTTTCACAAATCAAGTATCTGTAATATACAGGGGGCTAAACTGAAAAAAGTGCTAAGAAAGTATTTGTATAAATGGCTATACCTCAGAAAACAACTTTCTTGGTATATGCAAACCTCATCTGGATCCAATAAAATCCCAAATCATTAGATTTTACATTTATATGAATCTGCAATTAGCAGACACTGGGTCATTGGTGATAAAACACAAGAAAAGCTGGTCATTCCAGATAGCTCTTTCCTTATCCCCATGGTCGCATATTCTATTTAAGATTTGTTGTAGTCTAATATCTTATGCTCTGAGTGAATGATTTGAGAATGACAATGTGCAATGTATGTACCACGGTTGCCCCCATTTGACATGTTTTGAAATTTTGTTGTAGGCTTTTTCTTCTTTCTTTTTATCCTTGAAATACAACGGATTTGGAAAAAAAAATTTCAAAAAATGTTCGTTGTTGGCCTTTTTTAAAGCTACAAAGGCAAATAAAAAACTGTAAGTGAAAAAAAAAAGATTTGTTCTAGTCTAGATTCAAAGTAACAAAATCAAAACTAACCGCTCTTCCCACTGCTATTAAAGAGTAACATGAACAACTGGCGACAATGAAGGTTTGGAGACCACTACTAAAATCTTGGGACTTGTATCAGTTTGTAAAACTCTGAGGTGGCATTTCTGTTAGGAAGTAGAAAACACAAATTCTTCTGTTAGGAAGTAAAAAATACAATTTCTTCAGGAAGAAATTTAGGGAAAAGGCTTCCCTAAACAAAGGCAATCTTAAGCAGACATCACTAGACTGAAGCTTGAGAGTGTAATTTAATTAACCATTTTAGCAGTTACTAGAAAATGTAAATCTTTCAAAAATAAGTTTTAAACCAGGTTGGTGGCACATATCTATAATCCCAGCACTCTGGGAAGCTAGCCTGGGAAACTCAGTGACTTTGTGAGATCTACCCCGAGAGCAAAAAAACAGAAAGTCCTGGCAGGGGTCGGGGGAGATTTAGCTCAGTGCAAAGGCCCATGGTTCAAACCCCAATACCACAAAAAGAAACAAATAATGTTAGGTTTAATACATATCTTCACTTTATTGGACAATCAATATGCAAGAAGCTATTTTTCTTAGTGTTGGAAACGCAAGCACATATTCTAAAAGCTTTTCTTGGTCGTAAATTCATTGCGTCAGGTAGGTAAACTTTAAATTCTAGTATCACACTACCTATATCCTAATCCTGCCAATTGTTAGCAAGATAAATTGGGGAGAACTAGCTTAAACTCACTGTACGCCTAGTCTCATCTGTAAAATGGAGAGGGTCAAATTTCATGGGATTGTTTTACACATTAAAAGAAATAATCCATGTAACTATCTGGCACATAGTGCTAAAACTGTTATTTCTTCCTCTGGGTATTACTACTGTCATTAAGTCATCAGATCTAATCTTATTTCTTTTTAAAGTACTGCATTAACTTTTATCCTCACATTCTGAATATCATAAATCAGAATAGATTCGCCAGTATAAATTCTTACCTTCGTTTTGTTCAAATTCATCTAACACCTTGTCCAGGTTGTAAGCTTCTGCTTGGAAGTAATTCTCCATCAGTGAGGAAACACCACTCAAGAGACTTGTTTAAACCTAAAAAGTAGATCAAATTTGCAATATAATTTATAAATCTTAAATGCAATGTCAAAAGAAATCTCCAACAGAGTGAAAAGAAAACCCACAAATTGGGAAAAAATTTTAGTCAACTGCCCTTCAGACAAAGGTCTTCTATCTAGAACATATAAAGGATTAAAAAATATCAGGCCCTCGAAATTCAAAGACCCAATCCAGAAATGGGCATCTGAGATGAAAACACACTTCTCAGCTGAAGAAACACGAATGGCAAATAAATACATGAAAAAATGTTCAGCATCATTGGTCATTAGAGAAATGCAAATTAATACAACTCTGAGATTTCATCTCACTCCAGAAAGTATGGCCAGGATCAAGAAAACCACCAATGATAAATGCTGGAGAGGCTGTGGGGAAAAAGGAACCCTTCTCCACTGTTGGTGGGA
>RJWT010037360.1:0-13070 GCA_004365215.1 Cuniculus paca | reverse complement strand
GGGGAGTGTGTGGTTCTTTTAAAAAATACCACAGCGAGAGAAAAGAAGACTGCGCCTGGATCTAGTTTGACCCCTGGGTATCAGAATAAACCTGAATTTCTTTATCTGCACCCATAAATGGGGGATATTGAGGGGAGAGTACCGAAGCACTGGATGCCTGAAGTCAGGTGCACGATTTCTCTTTTGTGAACTGATCATTTTTTTAAAGAGAAAAACAACACAAAAATCAAGAAGCAAGCAAACAAACAAAAAACAGCAAAAGCAAAACAATAAGAACAACAACCAAAAAACCCACAAAAATCGCAATATAGGATTTTGAAACAATATGGTAGCTATTTAATCATGGTTGTTATATTGTATATTGTTACGTTCCAAATAGTTGTTCAGGTTACCATATGCAGGCATGCAAGCTTGATCAAACAATACAATTTCCTTTTGAACAGTTTCTTTCCCTTTTACTATATCTATTGTAACTTTTGGGTCTCCTTTACTCTTTCAGCCTCTTATACTAGTGAGACAATATAGTGTTTACACATGCAGGTCAGATCTTTTTCACTCAATACTATGGTTTCTAGTTGCATCCATTTACCTATGAAAGCCTCAAGTTTATAATTCTTTATGGCTGAGTAGTGCTCCATTGTATAAAAATATCACATCTTTTTTTATCCATTCCTCAGTTGATGGGCATTTGGTTTGTTTCCAAGATTTGGCCACTACAAATTGTGCTGCTATAAACATGGGTGCACATATATCACTATATAAAAATACCACAGCTTTTTAATTCATTCCTCGGTTGATGGACATTTGGGTTGTTTCCAAGATTTAAGTATTATAAATTGTCCTGCTATAAATATGGGTGCACATATATTGCTGTGGTATGATGTTTTTAATTCATCTGGGAAAATATCCAGAAGGAAAATATCTGGGTCAAATGGGACCTCTAATTCTAGTTTTTGAGGAATCTCCACACTGATTTCCACAGTGGTTGCACCAGTCTACACTCCCACCAACAGTGGACAAGGCTTCCTTGTTCCGCACAGCCCTGCTGGCATTTGCTATTGATCGATTTCTTCATAACAGCCATTCCTTCTCGAGTGAGATGATAGCTCAGTGTTGTTTTAATTTGCCTTCCTTGAATGACCTGCTGTCTTGGTTACTTTTCTTCGTTGCTGAGACAAACACCTGATACCCGAAATTAGGGAAGAAAAGGTTTATTTAGCTTACAGTTCTTGGTGGTTTCAGTCCATAATCAGCTGGCTCCAAAGCAGGGTGGCATGCACTGGGGCAACACTTCAAGGCAGCAGCCAGAGCAAAAGCGAGAACACAAGCCTCTTCTCCTCCCTTATATTATACACAGGCCACCCCTCCCTTCAGGGTGGGTGTAACACTCACAAAATGTCCTTGCCCTCCTTTGCACAGGATGAGGATAGGATATTTACAAAGAACCCTGGCTCCCTGCTGAGTCTCTCAATTAAACTTCTAACCTTCTCAAGTTGACACAATGTATTAACCATAATAGATGCTGAACATTTTTTCATACATTTATTTGCCATTGTAATTCTTCATCTGAGAACTGTGTATTCATCTCAGATGCCCATTATTGCATTAGGTCTTTGAATGTTGGAGGCCTGATTTTTTTCAATTCTTTATACATTCCAGATGGGAGTCCTTTGTCTGAGGGATCATTGGTAAAAAATCTTTTCTCAAACCGTAGGTTTTCTTTGCACTCTGTTGGTGATTTCTTTCAATGTGCAAAGAGTTTTTATGATGAGATTCCAGCTGTTGATTCCTTGAAGTACATCTCATGCATTTTGGTTTTTATTCATGAACTCTTTGCCTACCTCCATGTCCTCAAGATTTCTATCTAACTTGTTTCCTAGTAGACTCAGTGTTGCCATTTTTATATTCAGATCTTCGATCCATTTTGACTTTAGTTTAGTGCGTGTTGATAGGCATGAGTCTAGTTTATGTCTTCGGCATATGGAAACCCAGTTTTTCCATCACCACTTATTAAAGAGGCTATCTTTCTTCCAGCGAACATGTTTGGCCCCTTCATCAAACATCAGGTGGCCGAATGTCTTTGTAGTTGTGTTTGTGTCTTCTGTTCTGTTCCATAGATCCTCAGGTCTGCTTTGGCCAGTACTGTGCTGATTTTATTATACAGCATTGTAGTATAATTTCAAGACAAAGATTGTGATGCCTCCTGCCTTGCCTTTGTTGTCCAGAGTTGCCTTTACTATTCTAAGTCTCTTCTGGTTTCAGATGAATTTTAGGAATGTTTTCTCTAGATCTGTGATGTATGCTAGTGATATTTTTATCAGAATTGCCTTGAATCTATATAGCAGTTATGTGAATAGGGCCATTTTCACAATGTTGGTTCTTCCTATTCATGAGTGACAGATATTTTTTCCATTTTCTGAATTCCTCTTCAAGTTCTTTTTTCTGAGTACTGTAATTTTCACTGTATAGATCTTTTACTTCCTTTGTTATATTGATTCCTAAGTATTTCATTTTTTTGGATGCTATTGTAAAGGGCATGGTTTCCCTAATTTCCCTCTCAGTGAGTTTGTTGTTTGTGTACAGAAAGGCTATTGATGGAGTTTCGGGGGGTTTCTATGTAGAGTATCATGTCATCTGCAAAGAATGATAATTTAACTTCTTCCTTTCCTATCCTTTTTCTTTTATTTCTCTCTCTTGTTTAGTTGCTCTGACTAATGTTTCCAGAACTATACTGAATAGGAGTGGTGACAGTGGACATTCTTATCTTGTTGCTGATTTTAGTGCAAAAGCTTTCAGTTTTTGACCATTTAGTATGATGTGGACTGTTGATTTGACATAGATGGCTTTCATCAAATTGAACTAAAGACCATCTGTTCCAATTTTCTCTATGATGAATGATTGTTTGACTTGACTCAAAGCTTTTTTTGTATCTATTGAGATGATTGTGTGACTTTTGTCTTTGGCTCTTTGATATGGTATATTACTTTTATTGATTTGTGTATATTGAACCATCACTGCATTCCTGGGACGAATCCCACTTGTTCATGATGTGTAAACTTCTTGATGATTTGCTGCATTCTGTTTGCTAGTATTTTATTAAGAATTTTGGTCTCTATGTTCATTAGGGAGATTGGCCTGTAGTTCTCTGTTTTGATTGGGTCTTTGTCTGGTTTTGGGATCAGAGTAATACTTGCCTCCAGGAATGAGTTAGGGAGAATTCTGTCCCTTTCAATTTCATTAAAAAGTTTGAGGAGTATTGGTGTTAAATGTTCTCTAAATTTCTTGTAGAATTCAGCTGTGAATCCATCAGGACCTGGACTTTTCTTAGTGGATAAGTTTTTAATTGCATTTTTAATTTCACTAACAGATAATAGGTTATTCAGAATTTTTATATCTTCTTGATTCAGTTTTTGTAATTCATAAATTTCTCAGAATCTGTCCATTTCTTCTGTGTTTTCCAGCTTATGCAGATAAAGGTTTTCAAAGTAGATATTGATGATCTTCTGAATTTCCACAGGATCTGTAGTAATTTCATCCTTTTCATTCCTTATTGCATGAAGTTAAGTTTTTTCTTTCTTTTTCTTGATAAGGTTCGCTAGAAGTTTATCAATTTTATTTATTCTTTCAATGAACCAACTCTTCAATTCAGTAATTCTTTGTATCATTTTCTTAGTCTCAACTGAGTTATTTTTTGCTCTGATCTTTATAATTTCCTCTCTTCTATGAGCTTTAGTTTTGACTTGCTCTTCTTTTTCTAGAAGCTTCTGGTATAGCATTAGATTGTTTATTTGTGCTCGTTCTGTTTTCCTGATGTGAGAATTCATTCTATATATTTGTGTCTTAAGACTGCTTTCATTGTGTTTCACAGGTTATGGTATGTTGTGTCTGTATTTTCATTCAATTGTAGATATTGTTTAATTTCATCTTTAATTTCATATGAGGCCCCTTAGTTGCTCGGGAGGGTTTTACTCAATTTCCATGTGTTTATGAAGTTTTTGCAGTTTCTTTCACCATTAAGTTTCAATTTGAGTGCACTCTGGTCAGATAATATGCATGGGATAATTTCAGTTCCTTTGCGTTGACTTAGTGATGTTCTCTGGGCTGGTATATGGTCTATGTTTGAGAACGTCCTGTGTTCAGCTGAGAAGAATGTGCATTCTGATGTTGTTGGGTGGAACACTCTGTGAATGTCTATTAAGTCCATTGGTTCACAGATTGATATAGCCGTGTTATTTGTTTACTATTTGTCTTGATCTATCTCTTTGTGACAATAGGGTATTAAGGTCCCCCAATACAATTGTGTTATTGCATATTGGATTTTTCATGTCTATTACTATTTGTCTTATATAGTTGGGTGCTCCTGTATTTGGCACATATATATTTATGATTGTTATGGCTTCCTCTTGAATTCTTCCTGTAACAAGTATGTAGTGACCTTCTTTATCTCTTTTGATCATTTTTGGTTTGAAATTGACATTGTCTGTAAACAGAATAGCTACCCCTGTTTTTTCTCGGTTCCTGTCATGTGGAATACTGTTTTCCATCTTTTGACTTTCAGTCTATGAGTTTCTTTTTGAGTTGGATGTGTTTCTTGTATACTGTATATTGTTGGGTCCTGTTTCTTGATCCATTCTGCCAATCTGTTTCATTTAATTCGTGAATTGAGGTCATTTACATTGATGGTTATAACTGATGTACATTGGCTTGACTTTGTCATGTTATTAACCTGTTGTTGATTCCCTGCTTTCTCTCCTTGTTTCATTGCCTGCTTTGCCTGGTGGTCTGATTCTGTTTTTGTTCTGGGAATTGTGGTCATTTTATCACTATCTAGTATGTCTTTTAGTACTCTTTCTGGTTGGTTTGCTGGATATGAATTTGTTCAATTGTTCTTTGTCATGGAAGTATCTTATTACTCCATTAATTTTCAAAGAAAATTTTGCAAGGTACATAAATCTGCAATATTTCATACAATGTAAATACTGTGTGAATGGTTGCTATATACTGTACTGTACTGTTTAGAGAATGAGGAGGAAAAAATCTACATGCTCATTACAGATGCAGTTTTTAAAAAATCCTTTACATCTGTAGTTGGCTGGATCTGTGGACACAGAGGTTGTGAATATGGAGGGCCAATTGTTTCTTTCAGGCCTTTGGGCACACATTTTCATATTCCTCTCTAGGAAGTCTGTACCAAGTCCGAGTCCTACCACAGATTACAGTTATGATTGCCTTTGAAAGCTTAAATATTTTTTTCAAAGGCCTGTATCTAATACTTAAGATATACTATTTAAAACTTTATATTATATGTAAGATATACATTATATTTACATGCAAATACACTGAAGTTATATAAAATATACTTAAAAATGAATGTTATCCAGAACAATTATTAGAGATGGAAAGAGAAAGTTAGGACATCATTTATTGAGTTCTGAACCATCTGAGAACTTTCATATGAAATAATTTTGGTCATTTGATGTATATTTGTCCATGTGAATGTATGTTTCCATTAAATTATTTCAAAAGGGGTGTTTGGTAGAAGACACACAGACAGGTGATCTAAAAGGTATGCAATTTCATTTGTAGAAATAGGGAGTGGATTGTTAAATCAATAAAGGTCAGAATGCCCTCCAGAAATACCACTGGGGCACACCCTCTCCCTCCTCACCCCAGAGCAGGAGCGTCACCCTCTCCCTGACAACCCAGAGCAGGCCCTTTGTGTCCCTGAAAGCTCTAAAAGGTTTACCATTGCTGCCCTAGTGTTAAATGATGAGTGACAGTCATTGCATTCAGAAGCTGGAGATTTTATTTTCATGAGTCACAGATGTTGGGCATCATTTATTCCACACAGAGGTTTCTGTGTTTTAACCAGGAACAGGGGAGGGTCATAGATAGCCAGTGTTTGGCACAGACTTGAAGTCAAGTCTTCACCCATCCTTTGAAGGTGATCACCCACCTCCTTCTTAGTACTGGGTGAAGTTGGCTAAGATGTGCTCATGATCGGAGGGTACATACTCAGCCACCCCTGGAAAGAAGCAGAGCGGAACCTGAGGTGACCGTGATGCACATAACCATCCCTACCCCAAAGGGTCTGCCTGTTAAATGCTAGAGGAGTAAAATCGCCTAGAGAGAAAAGAGCAATGTGGTTGGTCTGGAAGAAACGTGGAATTGGGATTCAGGGCGCTCTTGTTTCCTGTCTCTAGGTCACCACTTAGTGGAGCATGTCTCTAGGTGCACCCCTTAAGATGCGCCAGCCTCTTTCCCCTCACATTCTGTCTTTCTCCTTGCTTTGACAAAATACCCAACGCCCAAAGTTAAAGGAGGAAAGGCTTATGCAGCTCATGATCTGTGGAGGTTTCAGTCCATAATCAGTGGGCTCCAAGGCAGGGCAGTGTCACAGAGCAGAAACAGTTCAAGGCGGGCAGAAAACAGCAAAAGCAAGCAACAGAACAGTGACAAGACACCTTCTGTCCCTTATAGCCTTTCCAGCATACCTGTCCCCAGGGAGGGTATCACTCACACCCTTAATCCTAGCATTGCACCATGCATGACTCAATCCCAGCATCACATCCTTGATTCTGGCACAACTGTGCCAAACCTTCAGTGGACTAAGTTAGTAATGGCACACCCTAGATCCAGCCACCTCTGAAAAGCCCCACCTATGACTGCGTGAGGCTTTGGGGGAACATCTAGATACAAGCTGTAACACCTAGGAATTTCATCATAGTGTTTCTTCTGAAGACATCTTCAGGAGCAGAGGTGATGACTGCTGGGAGCCCAGTACAATACCCAGTGGGTAATAATTGTGCAATAAATTATCAGTAAAATGGCTTATGTAGGCCAAAGCTGTATCTCACATTCATTTTTGAAGATTTTGTGAGAAATAAGGCAGGGCAGCGGGTTGACAATTCTTATCTCTCAGGAGAGGAAAGATATGTGATGACAGCATCCATTATTTTTCACCTAGTTCAGGCAACAGAAAGAATAGTAATTTCAGGCCCAAATATTTTATTGGGTCTCAGAGATTTCTCATGTACCCTCCTTTCTCCTAGAGAAGAAAAGTAGATAAATGGCAAACATGACGATATACCATGCCGGCTATAGTGGAACACACTTATAATCCCAGCACTCGGGGGCTGAGGCAGGAGGATTGTTTCAAGTTTGAGGTCAGCCTAGGCTACATGGTGACTTCAAGATCAGTCTGAGCTATATAGTAAGACCCTGTCTCCAAAGAAATATAAGCCTAATTTAAGTTCCCTGGGCAAATTCTTGAGAAAGGTAGTAGAAAAATGAAAGCTAATAAAAAATAATGAACATTTTAATGTATTTCATGCAAAAGGCACTATAAGTGATCATTTAAAACACATTATTTCTAATCCTCACAGTAAGGAAATGATTATTGCTATTTCCATTTTATAGCAGTAGAGACTGTGGCCTGGGGATGATGGATTACTTGAATATGTAGTTCGTAAATAAGAAAAGGAAGAGCTTCAAGATTTGTGTGACTCCAAGAACTTTCTTACATGCTTTGCTGCAATCCTAGGAATTCCGGGTCACCGGGTTTTGTTAACTATATGATAGAGGCTAAGAAAGACGTCTGCCAATTGTGAGACTGGGTAAGGAAGCCGTTTATGAAGCCATAGCCTTAGCTGGGCTGTGACTTGATTTGCCTTTAGTTTCTCCACATTTCAACAACTAGTGTCAGCTCGACCAGGTTACATCGCCCTGAGACAGAGCCATGTACCAGTGCTGTTTAACTTGGAGGGTATTGTAGTATTTGTAGAAACTTTAATGGATGCTAAGTTTTGGCTGGGGTCTGAGTTTTATTCTTCTACTTTCCCTGCCAAAACATGCAGGTGCAGATATTCCTTTCACTAGACATATAAAAAATAACTCAAAGAAAGTTGGTGAAGAACGGGTTTCCTTCTCTGTAAAAAGAAAGTCACTAGTACTTATAAAGCTGATTTATCTACCTAAAAATTATGTATATGTCTGTGTGTATGTGTACGTAACTCACGTATATGATTGTAATGACATATACGATCTGACAATTACTTATTAATTAAATGAATGAAAGAGTTAAATAATTAATAAATGCAGACTCTGGAAGAAATGACCGACTTTTTCTTTCCCTACCTTGATCCAAAGGTGTCCCATCACCCAGGAACTGCCAGTAAGTCTTGTGATTCTCATTTTCAGCAATGTCGTTGATAGAAGTAACCATAAGGCCCCAGGATGTCATCGTTGTTTCAAATCTGAGAATAGAATCGCATGTGATCAACGCCTCACTTTAGGTCAGGCCATAAAGGGTGAAGCGAAGGATAGTGCCATTCTAAATCCTCTAAAACTAGGAAAAATCATGCCCAAAGGAGAAAATGCAAATGATTAACGAATATGAAATTGCTTCACCTGATATTAAATGAAATTAAAATGTATGATTTCTAAAAAGCAAATCGAAAGTCTAAATGCCCAACAATGGGTTAAAAAAGTAGAGGAGTGACAGAATGAATATTCAAAATCCAAATTTGAAAGTTACCAAAACAATTCATTTTTAATGATTCTCAGTAAAATCATTAAACCCTTATGTAGTAATATTAAATGAACATACGGGATGGAATTTTACAGAGCTATCTGTCCCGTGTAGATGATGAATCACAGCCATTTGTGATATGCATAGAAAAAAGATACAAAATTTTAAAAATTAGCGGTTGTTTTATTGTGAATGAACTGTAGATGATTTATTTTCTTCTTAATAAGTTTTGGTTAATTCTTACTATGTATATTTCTTTTTTTAAATTTTATTATAAAGAGAATAAAACAAAACAAAACAGAGTTAAACACAACAAAGTATTTCAGAACAGAACACTGCAAGCAATACAGGTCTTCAAAACGTAACGATAGGAGATTAACAATGGCTTCCCTAGTATTTCTTATATTTACAATCCAGAAAAGGAAGTTCAGGTAACAGTAAGCCAAGGATTAGAGGGGTAAGCACATGCGGAGATTATGAAAATTAAATCACTTCCTTTCCACTAGTTGGCCCCTTTCCTGACTCCTAAACTGAGACTTCTCCGTGTTTCTTTGCTGTTTTTTCTTTTTGAACACTATCAACATTGCCCTAAGTTTAATTTTCTCCCCTGTGATTTATTTCTGTGCTCTCCCTTTCTGACAGGGGAGTAGAAAGAATGAGCTTCAGAGTCTGCTAAGTTGGGGCTCAGCTCTCAACTCCATCAGTCACACTTTATGTGACTTTAGGAATTTTTTTTATTAATAAACATCTATAGAAAAGCAACTATGCTTTCACTTCATGGTGACAAGCAAAAACAAAACACATCATTTACAAGAGTACTAAGATATGAAATAGTGATAAATCTCACTACAAAATTTACAAGACTTATACACAGAAAAGTAGAGAACATTACAGAGAAATTGACAATTTCAACATATATTTTGAGGTGAAACACTTAAAGATAACAAAGACTGATCTAATAACCTAATTCTAATGAAAATTCCTTGTTTTTAAAAATTGGCAGGCTTTTCTAAAATTAATATGAAAATCCAAAAGACTTGAAATCATTAAAACAATTTTGAAAAGGAAGAAAAACTTTGAAAGGCTAGCATGACATTATTTGCAGAATTAATATACATTTGTAATATCTTATTTATTCTTTCAGCTTCTCCCACTAGGAAGACAGTCTGATGCTTACAGAGTCTGTAAGTCTGACTGATTTCACTTTTCAGTATGGTATCAAGTTGCATTCACTTACCTATATACGCCTCCAGTTGATCCATTTTATGGATGAGTACTACTCCAGTGTATAAAAAGACCACATGTTTTTAATTCATTCCATGATTGATGGGCATTTGGGTCATTTCCAGTGTTTGGCTATTACAAATTGTGCTGCTATAAACATGGGTGCACATATATTGCTGTGGCATGATGTTTTTAATTCTTCTAGAAAGATACCCAGGAGAGGAATAGCTTGGTGGAATGGGACCTCCAATCCTAGCTTTTTGAGGCATCTCCACACTGATTTCCACAGTGGTTGCACCAGTCTACACTCCCACCAACAATGGAAAAGGCTTCCCTTTTCTCCCCACAGCCCTGCCAGCATTTGTTATTGTTTGATTTCCTGGTGATAACCATTCTTGGTGGGGTGAGATGGATTCTCAGTGTTGTTTTAAGTTGCATCTCTAGAATGACCAGTGACACTGAACATTTCTTTTTAGGAATATTCTTTAACGTCCTCTGGCCTAATGGCCCTACCTACAAAATTGGGATATTTTTTAGAGCTGTCTCCTGGTCCTGCTTCATTTTGTTTTACTTTGTTTCCAAGTGCATGTGTCTGCCACCCCCTACTCACTTCCTCAGTGTGGCTTGTCACTACTTGCAGATGACGGTCCCGTCTCTCGCTCATCCTGACCTCTTCTTTCTGGCCTCCTCCAAAAGCCTCCCAAGGTTTCTGCTTTGAGCACCCACCATGAGACAAGCCCTGGGAACGCGAGCTCCTCTCTGAAAGATGGTCTTTCTTCCTGACGCTCCCATCAGTAGCTCTGATGCTGTGTTTCTTTGACCCCTGCAGCCGTCACTGCAGAGCCTCCCTTGTCACGGCCTGTTCATCCTGGGTAAAGTGCTTGTCACTTCGCAGCGTCCTGAGTTAGTGACGCCCCAGCTTTTCTCCCGCCCCCAACCCCCACAGCCCAAGTCACTCTCTGCAGGGTGGATTTTTCGGAGTTCTTTATGCATTCTAGATACTACAGTGGTCCTCTTTCCAGGGACCAGCTGGCAATTTGCCTTCCGTTTTGTAGGTTGTCTTGTCACCGTTCGTTGTTTCTATTGCTGTGCAGAAGCTTCACAGACAGATGGGGAAAGGAAATGTGGTGTTGCTGACTTTCTCTGAGAGCCTTATACAGAAGTGGTACAGGCAGCGGCATTGGTATACAAAGTGCTGTGCTATAAAGAATGACAAACTCAACTCATTTGTAGGAAAATGGATGCCCCTTGAAAATGTTAAGTAAAATCAGACTCATAAGCTTAAAATGATAGTTTCTTTCATATGAGAAATTCAACGTATAATAAAGTAAAGAGCAAAATAAAAGATGGATAAAAGGCAATAAGGATGGGACCAGGGGTATAATGCAGCAGCACGGTGCCGGCCTGGCAAGTGCAAGGTCCTGAGTTCGATTCCTGGTTCAAAAAAAAAAAAAAGGAAGCAAAGTGATAGATCTATTGCAAATGGAAAAGGGATCCAGAAACATAGGTAGGTGGGAAGGACCAGAGGGGAAGGGGACATTAAAAACTAAGACGTGTCAAGTACCTGTACCAAGTAGCCACAGTGAAAGTAGTTACTGTGCATCTCAAACATGCACGAATGAAGAAATCAAAGAAAGCTTGCCATGCAGTAAGAAGGCTACTCTCCTGCACTGGGATCTCAGGTCTCTTACAGTCTCACCCGGCTTTTTCTTCATCCTGCATTCTCTTCCGGTGATGCTGGCTGCTCCCCGACCACAAATTCCTTGCTCACTGCTCCCTCAAATGCTTTTCTACAGCCATGCCTCCGTCCTGGAATGAACCCATCCCACATCTTCCTAAACAGCGACTGATCCCTGTGGTCCAAAGCCCCAGAACCCCCTTTGACTATTGCAACCCACCCTCTCAGCTTTGAATTTCTGGAATTACAAGTCTTTATTGATTTGGATGATTTTACCTTTTTTAAGAAAGTCTTTTCTATCTACTAGACTGCAAGCTCTTCAAGAGGCTGTTAGATAAAAATAAGGTAAGTTAACCAGAAGGAGAATCATAGGAAAATGAAGGAAGAAGAGAGAATGGGGATTGGGTTAGGCCAAGGAGCATGGTGAACACCACACGAACACTCACTTGAACATGCAGTATTTGCGCTGGGCTTCTTGTAGGACGACGAGGAGCACCGACCCCCCTTTTACGCTGACCTCAGTGGTCACGTTGAAGAGCAGATCCACCTCTCTCAGCTGGTTGCTTATGGTGTACACGACGGTGATGTTGGATCCTGAGGTGGGAGCGTGGGTGGGAAAGATGGGCTCAGGTGGTGGCGGTACTGGATCTGTGAAAAACAAAGTCATCACATCTGTCAGAGATTATAGGGTTTCTCTGACAAATGCAAAACCTCTGTGAGTGGCAACTTAACCCAGAAAGGGTGTCAGGCAAGCAGTAAATTTCAGAGCAGTTAACGAGGCACCTGGACAGTTCATGTAGAGTCCTGGCTAAGCGTCCCCAGCTGTCTTGTGAACATTGGGAAATCCCCGGAGCAGGCCAAGGAGTTGGGTAGATGTGGCGTTTGATACCATTGGGATGAGTTTGCTAGGTTTCAGTCTCTGTACATTTTTCATTGTAATAGACATGAAATTCATAATGTTTTCTTGTCTTAGGAAGTCCATGCAGTGTCAGTGAGTAATATGTTAGTATTTCATTAGAAGGGAGAATTGGAGAAACGATTACCTCTGGAGTGGTACAATTTTTGCAAATATTACCTAATTTTTATATGTGTATTTCTGCATTGATTGGATTTTAACCGTTTCCATAATTTATTTATTTATTTATTTATTTATTTATTTTTTTTTTGAGGCACCAGGGACTGAACTCACAACCTTGCACTTGCCAGGCAGGCGCTTAAGCCACTGAGCTAGATATCTGGCCCTCGTCTTTTTGAGACAGGGTCTCACTATGCTGTTCAGGCTGGCCTTAGCTCACTTTGTAGCCCAGGTTGGTCTTGAACTCGCAACGATCCTCCTGTCTCTGCCTCCCAAGTGCTGGGATTGCACACGTGAGCCACCATGCCCGGCTCCATATTATATTTATAATTGTAGAAAATAGAAATATTTCAACTTAAAAATTAGGATTCCGCATTTATACCCAATTCCTTTGGGGTTCTATGAGGACCAAGCTTTCATAATTCGATCTCTAAGGCTAGGCAGAAACGTCATCTCTGTTCTCCTAAGGTTCCCACAATTGGTCCTTACCTGTTATAATGTTTTTGTCCTGTATATAGATTTAATTTTGTAATAATTTAATTTTGTAATATATTGGAGTAAAT